>VUQK01012918.1:0-23876 GCA_015106715.1 Bujurquina vittata | reverse complement strand
GGTGGACCTTACTGTGTCAGGCAGCTCCTATTTAAGTGATGTCTTGATTGGGAAAAGGTGTGGCAATAATCAGGCCTGGGTGTGGCTAGGGAAATTGAACTCAGGTGTGACAAACCACAGTTATAGTATGGATTTTTTTTCACCTTTACTAATAAACACCTTCATTTACAACTTGCATTTTGTGTTTACTTGTGTTGTCCTTGACTATTGTTTAAATTGGTTTGATGTTCCGAAACACTTAAGTGTGACAAACATGCAAAAAAACAGGAAATGAGGAAGGGGGCAAACACTTTTTCACACCACTGTACATGCATCAAAAGGCCTGGTGGCTTGTAATACTTATGTGGTTGATGTAAGTGCAAGATTTAACAGTGAGGCAACAAACTGCATCCGGGTTACAGTAGCAGGTATGTTTTGTTTTAACGAGTGTTATAAAGACCACCTTTACAGTGTAAAGTTAGGGAACCGCAATGGACACAACCAGTGTGAGATGTGAGAAAAATGAAAAGTCCACGTTTCACCATTAAAAAATAAACAAATTTTAAATCCATAATTGGCAAATTCACAACAAGAGTTCTCTGTGGACATTATTATTTAACATTATAGATTAATTAGGAATTGCATTGAAGAAAACCCGTCACAGCTTTTAAGGCCTTAATATGGGGAAAAAAGTCTACTGGAGACAAGCAGGATTTACTAATAAGATGTTACAGCACTATTTTGATTTGATGAACAATACGTTCGTCCTGTTCCTGCATGTTCTTTATTATAATCCCTCCTGCTGTTGTCAGTGTGGGTGAAATGCCCAGCATGTGGCAGACTGGCTCTATTCTACTGCAGACTTTATTCAGCACTGTGAGGCTAAAGGATTTATTCGCTGCTATGCTGTTAAAATCATTTTGGATTACAATACAGTGTGATTTTTTTAACGCACATTTTTGCTTAAATCTTCCTGTGCACTGAACCCTCACTGACCATGCTTGACACACTGACCTCTTTTTCTGTTCCTGCACCTGCCCTTTGTTTTGAGCTGCCGCCTTTTCCCTCCCGACCCGTCAAAATCATCTTGTCACAAAACCGATGGGAACATGTTTAGTGTAATCAATTCGACATTCCCCTGCTTGCATCCTTTGCTGCTAAATGAAAATCCAAGTCCAAGCACCACGAGAATCCCCCTGTTATTCACCTGCCTGGTGTTTCTCTAAATAACTCTGCTCTCCATATTGAGCTGCATCACATGGTTATGAAGCACTTGCTTTGAATGTGACTCATGAAGATGGGCTCTCTCCTTCCTCCCACAGCCACTTTTCCTCCCTCTCTCCCACTTTTTTAAATGCTGATTTTCTTTGCTAAGTAAGTTAGGGATGCATGGCACTGACCAGAATGTTGCTTTTGAAGTGTTTCTCAGGTTCACATACCTTATGCAAATGCAAAAGTGCATACATGGAGCCACTTTCCATTTTCCCATCCTCACTTGTTATCACTGTACTTCAGTCTTACTATCTTTGTCGTCACCTACACTATTGGATTCATCAGTTTTCTTTGTCACAAAGTATATTTCTGGTGTTAAAAATGTTTCACCAAACCACCAGCACCATTTTTGCCATCATGCTTCCTGTCGACTCTCCATCTTTGTCATCCTTCCATAATTCTGTCTAGTCCACCTTAAACCCACTTTCCATCCATAAATGTACCCTCAATCCAATCCACCATTCCCCTTTCCCTGTGGCACAAAACTGATTGAGGATGACTGGTTCTTTCCTGGCTGCTCCGATCCAGCACTGGTCACTCGGCAGCAGGAGTTGGAGGAGGAGCTGGCTCAAGCTCGGGGGCTCAGCCACCACAGGGCCAAGAAGCTGGCAGCTACAACCCAGCGAAGCCTGCAGGTAGGTTCATAGTACTGACAGTACTGTTACTGTTGTATGGTTATATCAGCATGGCCTCAGACATTTACTATGCTGTGGAATACTCGAAATGTTCTCATAGCTATCATATTTAAAAATGCTTATATACCATATAATATAACTTAATATTAACCAATCAGGAATCATTTTGAGATTCTGGGCGTTTTTTTTTTCCTTCAGCATTTTCTGTATAAAATAATCAAATTCAGATTAAGGCACCTGAAAACTGCGTGACACCCATCACAGAAATAATCTGGTTAATAAAGTTGTTCTAAAATCAGGTTTAAAAAGCTTTTTCTCTCCTAGAAGTTCTTCTTTCTTAAAATTCCCCTATAGATTTCAGTTCATTTAGAGGAAATAAATACATATGTAATGAGTTAGATTTTTTTCCCCTAAATTACAGACGTTGAAAAATGAAAATAAACTGAACGGCTGTAACAAGGCCTTGTATAAGTTAATAAAGGATGATTTTTGAAGTGTGAATTGTGCATTAATAGTCTCTTAAAATTCAGAGGTGGAAATGAGAATAATAGGTCATCTTAAAAAAATTTGGATACTATTTTCCTATTTTTGAGTTAATAATGGAGCTTGAACTGGAAGATTAGCCCCAAGGCTGAAAGCTGGCAAAAAATGCTGGCTTGATTTTGTTCAAATAGAATCGTTCCGTCACTGCCTTTGTTATGTCTCGTTTGCCTTGTACACAACAATCTCGTAATCACAGCAGTTTATCTTATTGGTAGGAGTTACTGTTTGCTTTAAAAATGTACTGCCCTGCTTAGCAGGAGGACTTCGAGCTCGATGGGCAGGACCCACGAAGTATCTCAGAGAGTACAACACCAATGGAGGGGGAGAACATGGGAGGTTGGTGGCCCGAGTACAGTACTCCTGACACAGGTGTGAGACCTCCTAGACAGTTTCCACTGGCATGCACACAGTCACCTGCACATTACTTTGGGAGACCTAAGCTGTCTGTTTTTTTGTTGTTTTTTTTGGTTTCACCATAACACCATAACTTAAGTGTTGGATTGTTGGTGTTGGTTGGTTTATTCTGTTTGTCATCTAACCTGCTACTATTGTGGATGTATGGCCTGGGTTATCTAAATTGGCTTAGTATTATTATTTATTGTTATTAATATTATGGGGGCTAGCTTGGTTTAGCTTGCTTTTAATTCTGATTACACAATGTAGCAAGCTAAATTTAAGTTCATCCCCATTATGGAGATCAAAACTGACTTGAGCTCAAGAGTTTCATTTTTATACTTTGTCATTCATGTTATTAAGTTTCCAGTGTTTTGGGGACATGTGCATGCTGGTCGAGCTGGCTAGTGTTTGTGTCTTTATGATTCACGTGACATGATATTAATGTAGGTGGCAAGATGCTTCCCATGTGTGGTAAGTTTATTTATTTTTTTTGGTTGTTTGCATGGTTAGCTATTTCTTTTCTTTAATTCCTCACATCCTGTCTTCTGCTTCTTTTCTTGTTGCTTGTCGTTAAACCAAAAATACACCAGCAATTAAACAAGCAAAACAAAAACACCCTAAGATGAAGATTAGAATGAAGTGTGTTTTGGAAAACTGGTGCCATTTTTGGTTGTTTGTGACTAATCCTTCAGCATTGCATTTGCATTTCACACCCTGTCTTCTAAGCGATAAATGAAGCTGTCTCTAAATTATTCCATGCTAGAGATGCACCTTTCTCAGAATTTGGATTTTGTGATTACTGATTTTTAGTGAGTCACATTTTATTAGAAGAAATCCTACTTTTGTTTTTTTTTTTTAAGGATACACCAGTCCAACTGTTTTCAGTTCTGATATGGTATTAGATACCTTGGCCTCAGGTATCTGCTGATCCAGAGTATGATCTGATACCAGTATTAAATGAAGCTGTATTCCTCGCTGTGAGAAAGTGACTGGGAGTTCTTTTATGTTTAAAGGGTCAGTCACACTAGAATAAAAATAGAAAGACAACATCCTTGCAGCTTGGAAAAATTGGTGGTTGCCCAGTGATTAGATTGAATTGCACATGTTTTTTGGTGGGAGAACAATATAGAATTACTTTTTCTTTTCTTTCTTTTTTTAAAATCAGCCCATTAGATCAGCCCTTTGTCACAGAGACCAGTTCAGCTTTTTGGTCAGGATCAGGCTGATATTTGATCCATATGTTGGGCTGGTGCATCCCTACTTTTCCCCAGCTTTCCTACTAAAGTAGAGCTATAAAATTTGCTTATTTAACTAAACTGTCGATTTGATACTGTTGAATTTGCAGCACCTCACCTGCGACAGAACGACTCGACAGTTTAAATATTCAGCAAATGGAGGAAAATTTTCCATCTGTGGTTGTTGATCCAAAAATCCCTCCAAGTGGTAGGGTTATAAATTGTTTAGCACAGCTTTCCCTTTTCTGCACCATTTTTGTGTTGACAAACACACAAAACAGACTAGAATATCCTAGCTGTTTTTTGTTCTTTTTGGGGTTTTTTTACATTCAAATGCAGATTTAATATTTAATTTTTTCACTTGTTTGAGCTTTAACTTAACTCGAAATAAAAGTGACAACCCTACAGTATAGTGCTCCATTTGCACGACAGGTTAGGTTTTGAATTTTTAAAAATCTTTTAAAAAATGTAAAAAAAAAAGAAAAGAAAAAAGGAGCAAAATAGGTGAGGGAATATAATACTTTGTTACATTCCCTTATAGCATTTGCTCTACTGCTAAAATGAGAGCAGGAGAAGTGCACAGTATGCTAGTTTATTCTGTGAAGTATTACAGATAGCTGCACCTTACCGGCCTTTATTTGTATCCACAGTATTTATTCTCTCTCGTAATGATTCCAGATGGCCTGCGGTCTGTTGTGGAGGAGCTGGAGTTGGAAAGAAACCAACTACAGGAGCAGATACTGATCCTGGAGGAGCGCTGCCAAGACCTGGAGGATCGACTGCAGCTGCAGGCTCGTGTAGAGGCATTACAGGTAACCCAACCCCACATCATACCATACGTGGTAGCCCCAGGGTTAACTCAAAGCAACATTTGTATAACATACCTACTGTTGAGTAAACGATGAGTGAATTGCATGGACTGGGATTTTGTAACAAACCCTTCTAACACAGGTGACGTTTGATGTAGATGAAGATGAGCAGCCAAATTGGGTCTCTCAGGTGTGTTGGGTCGCTCATGTCTGTGTGCGTTAGAGAGCACCTGTGGCGGTGATGGCTAATGGTGTGGTGTGCCTGTTTAACCTTGGATATGTTCGTCAGTACGTTCGCTTGAAGCACAAAGTTCTGTCGCAGACTCACAGGTCATCCATGATTGACACTGCTGATCTTTGTAAATGACAGACATATTGATTATCACAGTTCCTTTTCATTACAAATAGGTGACTGATAATAACAGATTTCATGTTATTGCCATTTTCAGCAGGTCTGATGTCATCCATGTTTGTGTGCAGTGCAAATGTCTTCATCAAGTGCTTAAAAATTGTGGATTGATGTTTGTTTTTCTGCCACTGAAGAATGAGTCAGAGAAACTGCAGAGCCAGCTGGCCACTGTCAGAAGTCAACAAAGCAGAGAGGCAGAGAAGCATCAGCTGCTGGTTAACAGCCTCAATGAACAGCTCAAAGGGTAAGCCAGTGTGGCCAAAGTGCTGCAACTGCATCAGAATTTTTCTTCAGTTTCTTCACAGACAAAGTATTGTATTAAGAATGATGTGGCATGCAACAGGAGAGTTACTGTATGTGATATATGTGCTGTAATTTTTAGACTATCATTACTTTTTCAAATTCTGCCAAAATAATTCCTGTTAACAATACTACAGTATAGCAATAGTACAAAAAAAGGAAAAATCCTTAAGTGTTTGGATTTTTCTACTGAACTAGGTGGCTGCAGACTTGCGTAAACAACAGTAGTAGAATTTAGTAGCCCCATCAATGTTTATAAAGAATTTAAAAAATAGACTGAAATGTACTATAAGCTAAATGAGCAGGAATGATTGTCCCTGCTGTATCCAGTACTGGTGCAGCAGTGCATTGCTAAAATGAAGCAAACTGCAGCGGATCACTCAGGCCAATCACAAACTGAACACACACCTGCTCACTAACTCATGTTTACAATACAGCATTACCTCAGTGCTCAGAAAGCAGAGAAATCAATTTGTATAGCGCCAAATTACAACAAAACAGTCGCTTTACGGCGCTTTCTATTGTAGATAAAGACCCTACAATAATGCGGAGAAAACCCAACAGTCAAAACGACCCCCTATGAGCAAGCACTTGGTGACAGTAGGAAGAAAAAAACTCCCTTTTAACAGGAAGAAACCACCATCAGGACCAGGCTCAGGGAGGGGCAGATAGCAGATTGTTAATAAAATTAATAACTGAGTCCTCAACAGTTTTCCAGTCTCCATTTCTCAACATAACAGCTTAACTGCACCTGTGTAAGTGACTTATTCTGAAATAACAGCTTTATTGTGGAAAACAAATCTCTTAAGGTGTGGTAGAGAAGTTGCTGTAGCCACAGAGGATTGGATTTTGTTACCTTTCTTTAGTCAGCTATAATGTGCGTACATAATCTGAGACTGCAGTACACAAGTTAGTGAAAGAAAAGAGGCCTGTGATAAACTGGAAGAACTGCACTGGCATTGCATTTTTAACCACATACCTAATAAAGTGGCTGGCAAGTGCACATATTTTTGATGTGATATAAATTTTCAACTTTTATCTCAGTAGTGATATATTGCATTACCCTCAGCCAAGATTAAATTAATGTAGGTTACACAAACACCATATGGGTGCTGGCTTTGAATATAGTCGAGACATTGGAGAAAAAAAATGATTTCGTCACGGCCTTAAAATTTCCAGAACTGCTAATTCCTCAGAGTGCTTTATGCAAATGCTTTCCCATTCATTTAGTAGCACCATTACAGACAGTGTGCACACAGTCAATTTCAGACAATAAAGCTCAACCACCAATTAGTGTTTTAAATGTAAAAGGAGGTGTATTTGGGTTATTTTCAACACTGTTATTCAGTGTTCATTTGTATGCGCCAAACCATTAAGCATTTACTTGATTAAACTGGCTATGGTCAGATGGGTTAATCAAATTTCAGTCAACAAGCTAGCCCATACTTCACATCATCCTCATTTTTGTCTGTAAACGAGACAATTTTTTTAATAATAAAATTATGCATTGGCCCTTCAGAGACTGTAACTCATGTTTTTTGTTGTTACAAGTTACAGATTTCCTATGCAGGCAATCATAAAATTATGGGTTTAGAAAAGGAGCGCAATGAGGATACACTCACTGAATATATGTGTGTGTGTTTGTGTGTTTGTGCCTGTCAAAAACGTGGATGTGCAGAGTGGGCAGATTGTGGGCTGCAGCCATCTTGAGAATCATAAGTGGTTCTCAGGATCAGTGAGTGAAGTCATTCTTTTCACACCCCTTCAAAGCTTGTTTGAGGATTGAGACATGGTTTTATGGTTAAGTTATAATTAGGTTTAGGTTAGGATCCGGCTTTGGCCTTTTGTGATGCTTTAAGTTAGGGTACAAGGCATTGATGTATGTACTATAAGAATTGAATTATAAGTAAAACTTCCTCTGGTTGTCATTATTTTTTTCTTTAGGCTGACTGACACACAGGAGTGCCTGGAAAGCTCCCTCATTGAGAAGGAGAATACTTTGGCCAAGACATCTGAGAAACTTGAGCTCATCAACAGCCTTCGAGAATCACTGAGCGAAAAAGACATTCAGTACAAAGAGCTGTCTGACAAGCTCCTTCAGACTGAGCACACTGTAAGAGTTGGGGCTCCTTTTTAATTTTTGGTGTGATTTGTCACTTTTTACCATTTCAAATATTTTTTTCCTGTTTTCAGCTTGAGAACATTTCTATGAAATGCACCACTTCAGAGAAGCAGTGCTCTGAGTTGAAAACAGAAGTTATAGACCTCACACAAAAGCTGAGTGTGCTGAAAGAGAAGGTAAGATTTTAAAATCATTTTTTTAAAAATAATTTTCACTGTGTTGAATAAAAAGATTGAGAGGAAAGTCCCAATGCTGTTTTTATGTCATTTTTTTTCCAGGCGCAAAAACAAGAAATCACCATAGAAACATTACAAACTGATCTCGATCAGACAAACGAGGAGCTGGACAAACTAAACAGCTCCCATTTGGAAGAACGAGCCCAGCTCATTCATGACCTTCAAAGCTGTGAGCGAGAAATCGACAGCCTTAAAGATGCTCTGGTGGAAAAGGACAAGGAAATATCAACCTTTGTTGGGAACATGGCTGAGTATGCAGAGCAGGTCACAGCACTGAAGCAGGAGATCAAACTCAAAGACGAGAGCCTGGTTCAAGTAGAAAATGCACTGCGTAAGGCAGAGAGGGAGGCCAATATAATGAAAGAGTCGCAGAATTCAGACCAGCAGGCCCTCAATAGTAAGATTACAGAGCTGGTGGAGAAAATTAAGGAAGCAGAGATGGAGCTGGTCAAGGTCAGAGATGAAAGAGAGTCTAAAGTGGTAGAGGTGGAACATTTAATTAATCAGGCTGAAAAGGATAAGACATCTATTCGGGACCTTCGAGCGGAGATCCAGAAGCAGACTGTGAGCCATGGTAATCATCTTTCTGAATGTGAAACACGCATCACCTCACTGAAGGACCAGCTGGCGATATCTGCTCAGAAACTACAAGAATCAGAAGGACTTGTTTTGCAGCTTAAGGACAGAAATGCCAGCAATGACAAACTAGAGCAAGTGCTTAATGAGAAAGAGCAGACATATGAAAAAGAACTCAAGTCTTTCAAGGAAGAAAAAAATAAGCTTTTAGCACAGGTGGAGAAATATAGCAGTGATGTTAGGACATTGTCAAGGCAATTAGAGGAGCAAGTTCAGAGTGAGCAGAGCATCAAACAAGCAATGCAAGAGAAAATGGAACTGATAGCATCACTTGAAAACCAACTAAAACAGGTCAAAGATGAGGGGCAGAAATTCAACACTGAACTGCAAGTGCGGGATTCAGAAAATGAGAGACTATCCAACGAACTTCAAAGCAAATCTGAAAATATCTCCACGCTTGAGAGTCTCTTAAAAAGTGCAACGATTGAAAAAGAACAGCTCCAAGAAAATCTGAAGGGGCTAAATGAGGAGCTTGAACTTGAACGTAATAATGTAAAAGAGCTAAATGAAAAGGTGAAATCTTCTCTGGAAGTCAACAGCAGTCTGGAGACTCAAATGCACTTCCTTACAAAAGAGAGAGAGAGACTGGAAGTGGAAGTGACTGAGAGTGCAAAAAATATTTCACAGGTTACAGCTGAGATGGATGCCTTGCAAGGAAAAATATCTGTGCTGGAAACGCAACATTCCCAAAATAACACAATTATTCAAGTGCTGCAGAAAGCTAAGGAGGAACTAACTGTTCGAACTGTTGAGCTAAATAGAGTCCTTGAGCAAAGCGCACATTCAAACTCTGAGAGCTTGTTGGCAAAAACAAATGAATGCAGTGATCTCCAGCAGCTGCTTAGGGAGAAGGAGGAGACGGTGACCCAGCTGCAGGAGCAAGTGCAAACCTTGACGTCTACGGTAGACAAAATGCGCCATGACGTGGTAGAAAAAGAGCAAACTGTCACTGAACTTCAAGCGCAAATAGAGGCCCAGCAAAATAAACATGGACAGCTTCAGGAAAATCTGTTTTTACTTCAAGAACAACAAAGCAGCCTGAAGTCTGGGCTGTTGGAGAAGGAAGCAATGCTTAAACAGAAGCAGGAGGAGTTCCGGAGTTTGCAGAATGAAATTGAAAACCAGAAAAATATTGTATCCAGGCTGCAAGCTGAGGCGAATTCACTTAACGAGGAACGCTCACAGCTCAGGCAGCAACTTGAAGAGAGAGAAGAAATGTTGAAAAATACAGCACAGCAGTGCCAAAAGCACAAAGATGAACTGAATAACACAAACACAACTATCAAGGCTCTGAGTGAACAAATCAGTGTCACGGAGGAAAATGCCAGAAAGCTCGAGTGTGAAGCTGAGCGGCGTCAGACAGAGCTGGCTAGCTTAAACAGCCAAGTCCAAGCTTTCATGAAGGACAACCGCCAACTTCATGCTGCATGTGAATCCAAAAAAAAGGAGCTTATGCAGCAAACACAGCTTCTCTCTGACCTTGATGGACAGCTTAAAACGACTGTTGAACAGAACTCCAGTTTTAGCATGAAGATTAGCAGTCTGACGGAAGATAATAGAAGACTACAGGAAGAGCTAGCACAGAACATGAAATCGGTTTCAGAGCTTAGTGCTGAGAAAGATGTACTGAAAGAAAAAACTTGTGGCCTTGAAATACAAATCTCAGATAGTCAAAAAATAATTGCTGGGCTGTTAAAGGAGAAGGAGGAACTTGCTTTTGCGGCAGATGAATTTAAAAAGATCCTCAAGGAAAGCGAACAGGCAAACTCTGTAGGTCTACTTGAGAAAACAAATGAATGTGCTAATTTATTGAAAGCACTGAGGGAGAAGGAGGAACAGCTTCAGAGTTTACAAGAGCAGGTTGATGGCTTAAAAATACAAGTTAGTCAACTGAGCATGTCCTTGGTTGAAAAAGAACAAACGGTGTCAGAACAGAATTCACACATCAAGACTCAAGAGAATCAGCTGCTGCAACTTCAGGATACCATATCCATGCTTCAGGAGCAGGGGTCGGTTTTAAAGTCAGGGTTAATGGAAAAAGATGCCATGTTGCAGCAGAAAGCAGAGGAATGTAGTGTGCATCATAATGAAGTCATGCTTCAGAAAGAGCTCACATCGCAAATGCAGGATGAAGTAGTGTCCCTCAGGAAAGAGTTCTTGGAGACCAAACAGCAGCTAGAGCAAAAAGAACAAGCACTGAAGGAAGTAACACACGAGTTCCAAAACCATAAAGATGAGCTGAACAAGCGAAATGAATCAGTCATTTCGCTCAGCAGTCAGCTTGGGGCCATGAATGACAGCGCTGCAGAGATGGAGGTTGAAATTACTAACCTGAAGGCATCTGTGCAGAAACTCACTACAGAAAATTGTCAGCTGATCCAGGAGGACGACCAGAGGAAGGCAGAGAGAACTGATTTTAAAGACAATATTGAAGCCCTCAGTGAGCAGAACGCTATATTGAAATCTGAACTTCAGAAGACAGTGGCAGAGCTGTCCAAAGCACACGAAGAAGTTGCAAATCTCAAGACAGCAGTCTGCGATGAGGACAGCAAAGTCAAAATGGCACATTCGGAGAAGGAGATTCTCAACTTGGCCATCCAAGGAAAAGATGACACCCTAAAACAGCAGGAGAATTTGATCCAGCAGCTCAACAGTAAGATTGCTGAGCAGGAGGGGCAGCTAAAAGAGAAAGAAGGCAAAGTTTTGGAGCTTAAAGATTCTGTGTACGCACTCAGAGGCCAAGTTGACAGTCTTACTTCAGAGTCTTCCATACTGAAGAATACTTTGGAAAAAAAGGAACAGTCAAGTCTTGAATATCAAAGTACTTCTGTCACTGCCTTTGAAAATCTGACTTTGCATTTACAAGCTAAAGAGGCAGAATGTGAGAGCTTGAAAGAAAAGATATCAAACCTTCAGGAAGCTGTCTCAAAGCTCAACAACAACCTGCATGTACAGATGTCTGAAGTGGCAAGCCTCAAAATGGCCTTGGAAGAAAAAGAAGCTTCTCTTTTGGAGCAATCAAACGCTATCCGGGATTTACAGGAAAGAGCGGATGAGGCGTTGTGCTTCAAAACTCAGTTCATGGAAAGTACAGACTTAGCATCACAGCTACAAATTCAAATTCAGTTATTGTCAACTGAGTCTAAAAAATATAGACAGGCAGCAGAAGAAACCCAAAGTGCCTTCAGTAATCTGCAAGAGAAATATGCTGCTAACCTAGAAGAATTACAAGACTTTAGAAAGCAATTGTTTCAAAAGGCAGATGAGGTGTCTAACCTTCAGATGTTATTGGATGATTCTAATAATGAATATCAGACTGCAAAGACCACCATAGAAACACTGAAAAATGAGTTATCTGCAGTACAGGATAAATTGGAGAAAGCTGAAGACTCTAACTCCCGTCTTTCAAAGGAAAAGGACGATGCATTGACTTGCCATCAATCAAATGTGTCATTGCTGACTGTGGAAATAGAAAGACTCAAATCACAGCATCTTCAGGTCGCGGCACAGATGAACGCGCTGACAGAAAACCTTGAACAGAGAGAAATGGCTCTCCATGCAATCAATAGTCAGTACATTGCCCAGTCCAAAGATGCATCTCAGCTGGTTTCAGAAATGCAGAAACTAGAAGAGCAAAATAAGAGAGTGAATGAGGAGATCATTTTGTCAAAGGAAGAGCATCAGAAGCTTCACACAGCTCTCAGTAATGAAAACACACATTTGAAAGAAGAATTTAGGAAACTTTTTGCAGAGAAGGAAGCGCTAGAAGGAAGACATCAACAAATACTGGCATCTCAAAGGGAGCTGCAGGTTCAAATGGAGCAGAAGTCCAGCAGCATGAATGAGCTAATGGAGAGAATGGCATCTGAGAAGCAGAACCTTCAAGCAGAGGTTAGTGCCAAAGAGGAAGACATTTCTCAATTGAAAGAAAACATTCAAAAGATAGAACAAATTCTGCAGGATTCAGAGAAAGAGTGGCTGTTAGTTCTGGATAGAGAAAAACAGGAAAAGAACCTTTTTGCAGAGCAATTGAAAAGTGTGGAAAATGAGATTAAAGCTAAAGATGTTAAAGTAAATGCTTTGAAACAGGACTTGGACTGCTTGCAGGAGAAATTAGCAGAGGCTTCCTCTGCTATTAGGGAGGGCTATGATCAACTGAGCGCAAAAGAGTTGGAGGCGTCAGCATCCAGAATTCAGCTTGAGAATGTGTTAGCATCTATCCAGGAAAAGGAGAATGAGAACCTTGTTTTACGGCAGGCTCTGAAAGCTGCAGAAGATGAGTTACAAAAACTTGTGAGAAAAACTGACAACGTTTCCTCTGTGTTGAAATCTTCCCCCTCCGAGAGCTTTTCTGCTTCTTTGCAGGACATGATAAAACAGCTACAAGAAGATAAGCAAAATGAGATGGATGCTTTGGAAAAAAAGCTGACCGAAACAGTGGCAGAATTGGAAACGGCACAGAATATACTTAAGGAGAGAGAGGAAAATAATGGCGAGACGGGTCAACAAATAGCTCTTTTGCAAAAGACTGTGGAGCATTTACAGACTCAGCTTAATACTGAATTAGTGAGAGTGAAAGAAGCTACTGTTAAACACTCTTCTTTGTCAAATGAATTGCAAGCAAAAGATGAACAAATCAGCTGCATGACCATTCAGATTAGTCAGCAAAAGAAATTACTGGCTGGGCTTACTCAGCAGATTAAGGAAAAAGATGCGTCCATTGCTCAGGTCATGGAGTCTGCTTCAAATGAGAGAATGAAACTTGGTGAGGAAAATAGCTTGCTGTTATCGCAATTGAAGAGCACTGAGCAAGCATATGAAGCAATTTCTCAACAATTAGAAGAACATATTTCACACAATTCAAGTGAAACTGAGAAAAATAATTCAGAGAAGCTCGTGTTAATGAAGGAGAAGGATGAGCTACAGAGTGAGCTCACAAAGGTATCGAAAGAAAAAGATGTGGTGAAGAAGAAGCTACAAGCTGCTCTTATTGTGAGAAAAGATCTGTTGAGAAGGATTGAAGAGTTCGAAAACCAAAAAGAAGCAAGTGTAAGCAGTAAAACTGAAGTTTCACTGTTGCAAGATCAATTGGCTCAAGCTGCAAATCAAGCTCAAGCTGCAGCTGAATTGTATAAAGAAAATGTTTCCCAACTTGAAAAGAAAATTGTTGAAAAAGAAGAAGAATTTCTTGTGCACAAAACCGAAACCGAAAGACTTGTGGGACAGTTGGAGTTGATGCAAACAACATTAAATGATAAAGAAGCCCATTTGTCAAAGGTTTTACAGATGCTCAGTGAGAGAGACTCGCTAGTCAAGCAGCTGCAGTGCAGTGCTGCTGAGAAGGAAGAAGCATTTGAGCAGGATCGGAAAAGTTTGTTGCAGAAATTAGAAGAGCTTCAAAATGAAATCAAGACGTGTAAAAACGAGTTAAAGGACAAATCTGCTGCTGCTGCTGCTGCTAGTGCTGTTGACTTAGAAAATGAGCTTGCACAGGTCAAATCCGAAAAGGCGACACTACAGAAGAAGGCCCAGGCTGCCTTGCTGGCACGCAAAGAATCAATGAAGAAAGCTCAAGAGAATGAAAAGAAATTAACTCAAGAGCTAGCTGAACTGAAAGATGACTATAAGGCCCTCTTGGAACAACACTGTCAGCAGACGAATGAGTTAAATGCAGTGCAGTTAAGCTTGGATGAGAAGACCCGGGAAATGGAGGACCTTCACAAAACCTCCTTTTGTTATCTGGATGAATTGGAAACTTTGAGACAGCTCGTTGAGGAGAGGGATAAAACTCTTCAAGATTTAAAGATGTCTTTGGCCGAGAAAGAGAGCCAGTGCCATTCTCTCTCAAACCTGCAAACAGAGCTGGAAGCTACTAAATCCAGAGCTGAGAATATTTCTCTTGAGATGGCTAGTAAAGATGAGACTCTCATAATCATGGAGCAAAAAGCAGATGCTCTGAAAACAAGACTGCAAATTGTAGAGAATGAATTAAGAGAGAAAGCTGAAGAGGTTGACAAATATCGAGATGCTGAGGTTAAGACCCAACAGGAGAATCAGTCTTTATTTGATAAAAATAAGGTTTTAGAGACCCAATTAAACATCCTTAAATCTACCCCGGAGGAACATATGTATGCTAATGAAAAGTATCAAATTCTAATGAAAGAAAAAGAGGCTGTTTTGGAGCAGAGTAATCGGATGAAAGCGGAACTTGAAGCAACGACTGCTTCAGTTTTGCAGAAATCCTTAGAGGTTTCAGCCATCCAGAAGACACAAGCACAAAGAGAGCAGCAGCTCACAGAGGAGAAACATGCTTTGTGTAAGGAGCTTGAAAATGTACAGCTACAATACACTGAAACACAAAGGAATTTGGATTCATTGAAACAGGAAAAAGAAAGTTTTGTTCAATTAATCAGTGAACTGAAGGATGAGGTGACCACTCTGAGGAAGCAACTCAATGAGACAGAGGAGGTAAATGAGCAGCTGCTAGAGAAGAAGCGTGAAATATGCATCAAACAAGAGCTTCGTAACAAAGAAGAGGCATATTTTTCTTGCAACTGTTCAAAAATCTTTGCTGCAGAACTAAAGGAGAGAGATAATGCTTTGTTAGTTTCTCAGGCTCAAATTTCAGAAAAGGACAAACTAATTGCTGCCCTTGAACTTCAGCTACAACAGCAAATTAAAATGCATGAAATAGATGTTGAAAAGATGAGAAAAGAGGATGGTGAGCTTCAGAAATCTCATCATGAGGCTGCCAGGATGATCGACCAGGATAACCAAAGCAAAATTGCCCTTCTAACTAGGAAACTTCAAGCAGCTTTGGTTTCTAGGAAAGAACTCATGAAGGAAAATGCAGCACTGAAAGAAGAAGCACAGGATCTGTCAGCCAAACATGAAGCAAAGGAAGCAGAGTATTTTGCACTGCAGTCATCTGTTTCGATGTTAAAACAACACAATTTAGACCTGGAAGGTTCTGTCTCATCTGTCTCCGAAGAGAAAGTCAAACTCAGCACTGAAGTTGATTGCATCCTTAATGAGAATCACAGCTTATCTGCAGCGTGCGAAAGTTTGAAACTAACCATAGAAAACATCACTCAGCAGAAACAAGCTTTCTCATGCCAGCTTGAATCTCTTAAAGACTCTCAAACAGAGGAGCTGTCTAAGTGGAAATCGAAGCACGCAGAGCTCAAACAAGAGTATGAGTCTCTTTTGGAAGCTTATGAAAATGTCAGCAGTGAAATGGATAAAATGAGACAGCTTTTGGAGGGGGCCAAAAGAGACAGGCAGGAAGCCCTCCGAAAGGTACACAAACATGAAGGTGAGCTGGAGATTCTGGGGAAGCACGCCCAAGAGCTGGATGAAGAAAATGAAAGAATGAAACAGAGGATTCAAGTTTCCAAAGAGAAATGGCTGAGAATTGAGGCACTGGAGGAAGAGAATGAGAAAATCATAAAGGAGCTGACGGAGCTTGATAGAAACCACAAAATGGCAATGTGTGATCTAAGTGATAAAAACCAACAATTAGAGGCAGAGAGTGGGCAGTTTAAGGAGTCGTTAGACGCTCTCCGAGTGAAACTTGCTGGGATGGAAGCTGAAAATCTCCAGTTAGCAGAAAGGCTGGAAGAAGCCACCTGTTTACTAGAAAAGAAGAACTTGGAATCAGATGCATACACAAACAACATGCAGATTAAACTTGATGAAGCTCTCAGTTTGAATAGTTCACTAACTGCCCAGATTGAAGCTCAGAAAACCGAACTTGGTGCTCAAATGGAAATCAATAACTTAGTACAGAAGGAGAAGCAGACTCTTTCAGAGCGAACTGAGAAAATACAGAATGACTATGAATTGCAGTTGGGAATGAGAGATGATGCAGTTAAAGAACTCAAAGACATTATCACCAGGCACAGCCAAGAGACTATTAGCCTGAATGAGAAGGTGAGAATCTTGGAGGATGACAAGTCTCTTCTGCAAGAGGAGCTTGAAAATGTTCAAGAGATCTCAGACAAAGTGAAAAACGAAAATGAATATTTGGAAACGGTCATCCTCAAGAACTCGGAAAGGATTGATGAGCTGACTGAGTCCATCAGTGCCCTTCAATCCCAGAATACACAGCTGTCCACTCAGCTTGCATCCAGTAAAGAGATGAACAATCAAATTCGTCAGGAAAAAGAGCAGGAGCAGCTCAAGTTAGTCAGAGAGTTCGAGGAGAAACTCAAAACAGTTCAGAGAGGCACCGAGGGTTCGAAGAACATGAAGAAAGAGCTGCAAGAGCTACTCAAAGAAAAACATCAGGAGATAAATCAGCTACAGCAAAACTGCATCAAATACCAGGAACTGATTTTAGATTTAGAGAGCTCTTTGAAGAGCTTGCAATCAGCCTATGAACGCTTGGAGAAAGAACTGAAGAAAAACTCAGAGAAGATGGCAGATTTGGAGAAGAGAAGTAAACAAGATGAAGCTGAGCTAATTATGCACAAACATAATCTCCAGGAAGCCAAAGAAAAGATCGAGAGTACCAAGTCTGAAAGAGACCAGCTGGCTCTTCAAGTATCACAGCAAAATAAACAGTCTGAGAATCAGAAAACGCAGCAGTCACAACAAAATATTGAAGAAGCAAAAATCAACTCTTACATGCAGAATCAGTTTATGTTGCAGCAACAGATCGAGGATCTCACGGGTTTAAGAGAGAAAGAAAGTCAAAAAGTTGATGAGCTGAGGCAGCAGCTAGACTCTCAAGATCTGCAGATAAATACTCTAAAGAGAGTGGCTGAGACGTATGAAGCAAAGCTGTCAGCTTTAGCTTCTACGCCACAAGGGGCTGACGTGACCAAACGTTGGAATGACTCGTACCAAAAAACCTTACACGAGAAGGACAATCAACTCATCGAGCAAGGTTTCATCATCAAAAGGTTTCTGGAAGATATGAGGATGAAAGACAAAGAGGTGAATGAGCTACGGGTGACCAAGTCAAGACTGGAAAGGATGCTGAATGAATACTCTGTAGCTGCCGCTGCACATCAGAGGCAGCTGTTTGTTGTGAGCGCGAGCAATGCTGAACTCAGTGAGACGACGGAGCTTTTGACTGTGCAGGTGAAGGAACTCGCTGCTCAGGTGGAAAGCGCAGAACGGGAAAAAAACACAGTGAAGCAACAGCTTGCTGACAAAGAAGACATGAATTCCCAAATGCAGCTCAGTCTACAGCAAACAGAAAAGATAAATGCTGACATGGAAGCTCAGCTGTTCCTTTTACGGTCTCAAAATGACAAAATTCAAGCTGACTTTGAGAAGCAGGAGGGAATTTCTCTGCAACTCAAAACGCTCCTTCAGAGCAAAGATGCCGAGATCTCCTCTCTGCTGTCCTGTAAGGATGGACAAATGTCAGGGTATCTGGAGCAGCTGCAGGCTAATTATCGTAACCAGGTGTTAGTTTATGAGGACAGGCTGACATCGTTACGATACCAAAAGGAAAAGGCTGACAAAGAGTTGAGACTTCTTGAGGCCAAGGCTAGAAGTCTGCAAATGAAAGTAAACAGATCTGCCCAAGAAAAGGAACAGATGGAAGCAAAAATGGAGTCATTCAAGAACTCCATGGTGTCTTTGCAGAGTGAACGGGAGCGGCTGATGTCAGAATACAGAATACTTGAAGCAAAGAGTCAGTTAGGGTTAAAGGGTAAAGAGGGCTCTCCTGATGGGGAAGGTGGTGCAGCCAAAGGCCTTAAACACGAAATTAGAAAACTGTTACATCAGATGGACGATCTTAATTCTGAGAATGCTATGCTCAGGGCTCAACTGGTCCGATATCGGGAGGATTTAAATCAAGTTTTGTCTCTCAAGGACAACCAGTTGAAGGTGTTGCTAAAGAAGCAACAGGAAATGATCAAAGACCTCGAAACCCAAAAGGCTGTGGCGGAAAAGCACCAAAGAGAGTCTCGACTGGAACTCCAAAAGGAAGAAGAGGCAAGCGGTGTATTAAAGGCTGAGAATTCTAAACTTAAAGCTCACATGTCCAAACTGGAAGCTGAACTGTTAACTGAGAGAAAGGAAAGAGCATCAACAAATTGGGGCAAAGTGATTGCTGACCTGCAGGAAGCTGTTGCATCCAAAGCATCTGAATGTAATGACCTTCAGCAAAAACTTCTTTCTCAGAAGCTCTCAACGGATGAGCTCAAGGACAAAATGCAGCAGTTGGAAAATGAAACAGACAAAAAACTAGCTGAAGCTGAGGACAAGTACAATGGTGAGCTGGACGCCTTTGAGCGTGAGGTGGAACTGATGAGAACTGAGCGAGAAACTGCTGATCAGAGGCTGGCAGAGCTTGCTAAAGACCTACTTGAAACGGAGCAGCAGTTATCAGAAGCTAAATCACAAAGCAAAGATTTGAAGGCTCAGAATGAATCCCTGTGTAAGGCAATGGCTGCTTTGCAGAATGACCGAGACCAGCTGATTGAGGACTTCAAGGTCCTTAGGCAGAACTATGATGAAGAACACAGAGGGACTCAGGCAGCCTTAAACAAGGTTGAGCGCAGTCTGCAGGATGCTACCTCAGACTTGGCCATGCTTACCAAAGAGAGGGACATCCTTATTCATAAATTACAGGCCTTTGAGAGTAAAGATGCACACGCAGAGCTGAATAAATTGTTGGACGAGCTGTCGAAGGCCTTGTCAGAAAAGGAACGAGAACTAAAAAAAGTTGTTTTGGAAAATAACACTTACACCAAGCAGCTGTCAGCCTTCTCCGGATCTATGGCCAGCCTCCAAAACGATCGTGAGCGACTGATGCATGAATTGGCTGGGGCTAAAAGAGTGGTTGAGTCCAGACAAGGGTCAAGCCCAGAGACGGTCTCAAGTGTGGAAAAGTCAAAGGGAAGTGGTGTCAGTGCCTTGAAGACTGAGTCAGATGGCCTGGTAAGTCAAGTCATCAGCTGTGTTTCAAGTTTGGCTGTTGCTTGCACTTCCTTTCTCTGCTGTGGTTCTGTTTTGCAAACAGCATGCAGGGTCAGCTCAGATGTGTTTTTGGTTTCACATACCATTGCTATTATTTGCATTTTGTTTTCAGTTAAATGCACATGCTATGGTGTCTGTGAAAATTTCAGTTTGATAATATACATTTTGAATGCATTATTGTTTTTATGATTGACATTTTCTTTCCTTTTTAATGCCATTGCAGGTAATGAAGCCGGAAATGGAAGAACTGCAACAAACGGTACACCAAGAAGTCAGAAGCCAACAGGAAGGAAGTGCACATCAGAGGTAAGACCTGTTCCAAAGCTGCTTGGCTCAAAGAAACAAGAAAACCTTAACAAGTAGTAGGTGTGTTGCACAGTATTTGTGTAATCTAGTAAGTAGTTTGCTTTTGCAATCTGTGCTTTTGCCCTCTCTAGCACTGTTATGCATACTGCTAAAATTCATTTACACTTTATATTTAACAGTCCTAAATATTTTTCTGTTTTGTAGGTCTGATGCTGAGAAGAACGACCTGCCAGTCCAAGTAAGTTACACTACTCAGTTTTCCTCCTTTGCTGCTAGGTTACATGATCGAGATGATAGTATTGCCTTTATGCTTTGAGGAAATTTTTATTCAAACACATATACTTGGACTAAAGGATGTACTGATGAGCTTTTGGTCTTCAGAGGCCAAGGTCAGCATAACCTCTGCACTATCACCGAGGTTTTTGTAATCTTATACTGCGTATGTGTATGTATACAAAGTATGAGATGATTTTTTTTTCCCCTCACTTATCCGCATATGTTTTCGCTATTGTTTCCATCTTTTTAATGGCAGCGCCTCCAGAAGGGGGCAGCATAGCCACAGTTTACCTATCTTTGTTTTATTTTGTCTTCTTGGATGGGTGTTTTGTTAATTGCAATTTCCCCATTGTGGGATCAAAAGTATCATTCATTCATTCATCTGCACATGAATATGTAGAGTCTAAGATTTTTTTTAGTACCTGAAGTTTTTCCTTTTTATTCATCAGTCAGGTTTTAGCAGGATTTAGTAGCGAGGCGAGCAAAGCAGGGAACATTTTGTTGGAATGCAATCTTGAACGTGCTGGCTATCGTCAGCCTGAAATTTCACTTTTTATCAGCTTTTTAAAAAATTATCTGCATTTGTAAACAAGAACCGGCACACAGAACAGGAATTCCCAAGCAACACGTCTGTAATCTGTTCCGATAGCTCAGCTACAGCAGAAGACCCCTGAAATTGGCTCATTAACCAGGAGTTTCCCAGATTGTTGTGATTTCAAACAGCACCATTTCTCAAGAATTTATATGTTAAACATGGGGGCCTGGGGCCTCCTCCAAGTAGGACATGCCCAGAACACCTCACCCAAGAGGTGCCCAGGAGACATCCTAATTGCATATCTAAACCACCTCACCTGGCTCCTTTCAATGTGGAGGAGCAGCAGCTCTACTCTGACTCCCCCCGAATTACAGCATTCCTCACCCTGTCTCTAAGGAAGAGGCCAGCCTTCAAAGGAAGCTCATTTCTGCGGCTTGTAGCCACGATCTTGTTCTTTCGATCACTACCCTCATGTCTATCAGTGAGGGTAGAGATGTAGATTCACTAGTAAATCGACAACTTGCTTTTCACACTCCGCTCCGACCGGTGCATCGTCCGCGTCACTGCAGCGCCTACCCCAATCCGCCTGTCAGTCTCCCGCTCCCTGCTCCCCTCACTCATGAACTAGACCCCGAGATACTTAAATTACTCCACTTGGGGCAGCAACTCGTCCCTGACCTGAACTGGTCAATTAATATTTGTAAAACACAATAAAGCAGTTCTTTTGTCTTTTTTTTTTGTTTTGTTGCAGCAGGAAATGGTTGCCTTGGTGGGTCCAGGCAGTCTAGAAGAGGTGGTGAGTCAGTTGGATGCAGAGAGGAGGCAGCTTCATGGAGATCTACAACGTTGTATGTATGAGATTCAGCACCGAGACCAGTACCTCCAACAGCTCAACACCAAGGTATGAAACAGTTTAAGGTGATCGCCCTTCTTATAGCCAAAACCTTTGGGAGTGTGCAGCTTAGTCCTAAGTTGGTAAATCTTCTTGTAAGAAGTGGGCAGTGCAAGCAAGCTGTTTGATTAAAGCACTCTATAATAAGCTTCAAATGTTCAGGGTTTGATTTCACGTCTTCCATTTTCTAAAAAATATACAACCTAAAAAATGGGAATGAAAGCATTTCTTTGAAATAAAAAAACCTGAATAAATTGCTAAAAGCACAAAAACACTCTTAACACTTATCTCCCCCTTCCCTTTGGCTCATCAATATTCACAGTTGAAGGAGGCAATGGAGGAGAAAAGTGTTGTTACAGCTCAGCTAAGGACTGTTTCCCAAACTCTGAGGGACACCCAGAATCGCTGCCATTGGCTGGAAAGCCTGGGCCAGGCACAGGTAAAGAACCTCAACATACACTGTACACACTTTATTTTCTGTGGTCTGAGCTACAACTGAATCGCGTTGGTAACTTGCTTGTGCGGTTGTTTCATAATTTCTCTGTAGGCTCTTAAAATGTTGCACGTACATACCTGTAATGCTGTGTTCATTACCACCAGGGTTTACATCATACTGAAGTCGCACCGGGGGCCCCGCAGGAGAAGAGGAACGACTCCATGTTAAGTGAAAGTGCCGAAGCCAGCCAACTCAGAGAAAGGTGACAAAAGTGGCCCATCTGTCTTCATTTTGGTTCTCTGTAAAGATCTCTGCATTGCCCTGCAGAGGTCCATACAGTTGATTAAAGTCAGAAATATTAACATTATCCCTGTGTGGTTGTGTTTAAGGCTGCTGGAGGTGGAGCTGAGTCTGGCAGATGAGAGAGGCAGGAGAGAGGCAGCTGAGGAGGCTCTGCGTCTTGCTGAGGACAGGGCAAAGAGGTTGGAGTCAAATGCAGGCACTTCTCTGTGCTTTGAGTGCTCAGTTTGAGTAGAAAAGTGCTGTATAAGTACCAGTGCATTTAGCTGTGCACCTTTCTCTCTCTCTTATTCATCAACACAAACAGTGGAGATGCTTAATGCAGTTTTGTTGTTGCAGTGCTGGCTCAAATCTGTCCAGGCACAGTCACAGGGACTTCAGCATTGAGATGGAAGCTGAAGAGGAGTGGGAAGCTCTAAGTCTCAATCCAGATCAGCCTCTCATAACACGAAAGGTACTCGGTAGAGAGAGTCACTTTTTTTTTGTTCATTCACCTAATGTATGAAGTCTATTAGCACCCAAAACACATGAATAACACACACAAATACTTCATTCATGTGAATACTTTTTTCTGGGAGTTTTTCTATGTAGGACCAATGTAACAACATATCTTACTAAGAATGCTGCCTTATGGCTTGTTGGTGCAGTTTGTCAGTTTGTTTAAAGTGTGCTGCAGATAGCTTGTGTTTTACTGCCAGGGAGCAGTTATATAAATTCATGGCAACTGAAAATAAGTTCATAGTATCCTCACAGCTGTTTGGAAAATGACAGCTCAGAGAAAATGATGCTGATAACCTAAAGAGACGGACAGGTGGGAGTGAGCTATATAAATAAAAGGCCCCTTTCTTGATTTTTTCCTTTTTTATATAAGTAAATACAAAATGCACTTTTTAAATGATAATTTCTTTTATTAGAGGAAAAACACTTTCCAAACCTGCCTGCCCTGTGTGAAGAGCCCTTTTGATAAATCATGAATTAACTGGGATTAACACATTCTGAGTTTCATTTCATTGGCCACACCCAGCAGGCCTGATTACTGCCACACCTGCTGGACCACAAAATCATTGAAATAGAACTTGTCTGACAAATTGAAGCAGGCTAAAAGATCTAAAAGAAAGCAAACAAACTAACACATTCTGCAGTGATATAAAGAAAAAGCTGAGAAACAAAGGTTTACAGAGCCATTTCTAGGAGCTATGACTCCAGGTAACTGCTCTGAGCAGTTATTCACAGACACAGCTTTAAGTGTTCAGAATGGGTCAGAGAAGCATTTTAGAAATAACAGCAGGACCAGAAGGTAACCTTAAAGGAAATAGCAAAAATGTAAATCCAGGCATTTTAATTTGATTTTTCTAACAGGTGGAGACAGAGACCACAAAAACTCTTTTTGTGATTAAAAATTAGAGAAGTAAAACTGCATATTCAAAAAGACAATATGTGAGGACCTAAATATATATAAATATATATATATATATATATATACAAACACAAACACACACACACTCTCACACACACACACACACACTCTCACACACACACACACACACACACACACACACACATATTCTTCCCAGGCCATGCAGCATTTTGCTGATTGCTCCCGTTTGTACTTGCAGGT
>VUQK01012917.1:3417-13567 GCA_015106715.1 Bujurquina vittata | reverse complement strand
AACTTTCTCCCATCTCCCTACTGCATCTCTGGAGCTCAGCCACAGTGATCTCTGGCTTCTTCTTTACCTCTCTCATCAAGGCTCTTCTCCCACCATTGCTCAGTTTGGCTGGACAGCCAGGTCTACTGTAGGAAGAGTTCAGGTCATCACCAAACTTCTTCCACTTAAGGATTATGGAGGCCACTGTGCTCCGAGGAACCTTGAGTGCTGCAGAAATTCTTTTGTAACCTTGGCCAGAGCTGTGCCTTGCCACAATTCTGTCTCTGAGCTCCTTGGGCAGTTCCTTCAACCTCATGATTCTCATTTGCTCTGACATGCACTGTGAGCCATGAGGTCATATATAGACAGGTGTGTGCCTTTCCTAATCAAGTCCAATCAGTTTAATTAAACACATCTGGACTCCAATGAAGGAGTAGAACCATCTCAAGGAGGATCAGAAGAAATGGACACTCATATTGTGAGTTAAATATGAGTGTCACAGCAAAGGCTCTGAATACTTATGACCATGTGATATTTCAGGTTTTCTGTCAAGATGGGGTGCTGGGTGTACATTAATGAGACATAAAATGAACTTTTTTGATTTTAGCAAATGGCTGCAATGAAACAAAGAGTGAATAATTTAAAGGGGTCTGAATACTTTGCGTACCCACTGTATAATCAGCTGAAAATATGTACAGTAGTGGCACTGTGAAAATGTTTCACTGTAACAGGGAAGTTATGCTAAGTGATGATGGCTCAGACCAAGCCGATAATTACAGAGATGCAATCACGACAGATCTTTTTTTAATTTAGCTGAATCACTGACTGGTGCTCTTCAGCTTTATGCCTCGGAGCATGTATTCTAAAAAGGTTCTGTTCTTACTTCAACTGCTGGATGGGTCTGGCTGAATGAGTTGGAGAGTTTGAAGTTCTATCCTAGTAACTTCATCAGACTAAACAATGTTCTCAAAAGAATTGCCTGGAGGAAATAAAAAATAAAACATGCTACATCATTAGAGATGAAACACTATTAAAATGAATGTCATGATTATTGTGACCACAATGAATCTGATTATCAGTATTATCACAGCACTAATGCACAAAATGAAATCATTTCACAAGCTTTTGTTTTGCATATTCAAGTTTTTGACATTTAGATTTTAGTGTGAGGATGCTTTTATTTATTTATTTTTATTCAAGTCTCAAGCTAACAAATAATATTTTACACAAAGATTTATTCATGGAAGTAGCAACTTGATTCACTTCAATCACTTGATACTTGATTCGTATTTAATTTTTGTAATTTTATTGCATGAGAAAAACTGGGCCACTTTAATGAGTAAATCCCCTGTAGGTATGCTATATTGCCCAAAGTATTCAATGCAAATTGTTGCATTGAAGACGTGTTTTCTGGAGTGACAAATCATGTTTGGTTTTTTTTCCATCTGGCAGTCCGATGGATGAGTCTGGGCTTGGCAGTTGCCAGGAGAATGGGGCTTGTCTGACTGCATTGTGCCACGTGTAAAGTTTGGTGGAGGGGGGATTATGGTGTGGGGTTGTTTTTCAGGAGTTGAGCTCGGCCCCTTAGTTCCAGTGAAAGGAACTCTTAATTCTTCAGCATACAAAGATTTGTTGGACAATTTGATGCTCCCAACTTTGTGGTAAAAGTTTGGGGATGGGCCCTTCCTGTTCCAACATGACTGCACACCAGTGCACAAAGCAGGTCCGTAAAGACATGGATGAGCGAGTTTGGTGCAGAAGAATTTGACTGGCCAGCACAAAGTCCTGACCTCAACCCGACAGAACACCTTTGAGTTCACATTAGAGTGGAAATTGGGAGCCAGGCCCTCATGTGCAACATCAGTGTCTGACCTCACAACTGCACTTCTTGAAGAATGATCAAAAATTCCCATAAACACAACCCTTGTGGAAAACCTTCCCTGAAGAGTTGAAGCTGTTAGAGCTGCAAAGGGTTGGTCGACATCATTTTAAACCCTATGAATTAAGAATGGGATGTCGCTCAGTTTGGCGTGTGTGAAGGCAGATGAGCAAATACTTTTGGCAATATAGTGTATGTCTTTGGAGACATAACATACATGTAAAATGAACATTTACAAAAGGATTTAGATTTCTATTCCATAGAGGTTGCACGTGAGTTTATGAAAATTAACCTTAAGTCTTAAAGAAGACTGATTCAGCCTAACAACTATGAATTTAATGACTGCCAGAATTTAAATGGACACATTTTTTGGGGGTGACTAAACTACATAACTTGCTATCATATGTAGTGAGCACACAGAATCTGCAGACACGACACAAACAGCAGCAGAATAGCGTGGGATTCTTTTACAGGTAGTACTGAAAGCTTCAGTTTACATTATTTACAAGCTCTTAGCAAGTAAGAGAGCCCTGCTCAAAAATCCCTCCTATTATGCGCTACACTCAAGGTAAAAGGAGTCAGTGGCGGTGTGAAATGAGCTGCTTTTTTTTCCTGGAAGGTCCGCAGACAGGGTCACAATGCTTAAAGTCTTTTGCAGCAATGAAAATAAATAAATAAATACAAATACAAAATGCAACCAAATGTCAGACCTCTTAGAAGGTTGAAAAATGTCCCAACCACTCACTTCCTCCAGCCTTTATTTTAGGCTCACAAACTGATGCTTTTGTATAGTTGTGTCTGGGATACTGCTGCTAACTTTATTTGAGTAAAACAATTTTGGTGATAATCCACCACCGTTTTAATGATCATTAAAATGGAAACGGTCCTACTACCCGCTGGAATGTTTCCCATGGAAACCGGTAACAATTTTATCGCAATACAGCATTAAGACTCCAGCATCATATTTCCTTCTATTAACCAGTAAATCTTAAAACGGCAAACACTGTTGCTACCATGTCTTAAGCATTTTATTGATTTATTCTCTAATAATTTGTGTTAACAAATTACATATATAAATCACAAGTTAAAGTACATAGAGTGCAGTTGTTTACGGTGGTTTGTAAAAAGAATTTTATTCAATGCCTTTTTGACTAATTGCTTTTCTATATTTATGGACCATCTGGGGTTATGTGGGTGAATTGTTTATTATTCTACATCATGTTTAATACAATTGCTTGAAGGAGAAATTCAATACTGATGCCGTAGGGAGCCATTCTGATATTCATTTACATATTTTATTTAGGCGTTATATACCAAATTATCCACTCTGCATTGTCTGATAATAATGCTGTCAGCTCCTTGAAACATTGTATCTTATTTTAAACAGCAGAAGGAGTCAAAACAAACAAACGGGAGCTTTGGAATGATGTGAATTCAGATTACTGACGTTAACAGATACAGATTCTCTGCATTTTTACCATTTTATTCAGAAGTCTGAATAAAGACTTGAGCAGCAGAAATTAAAAATGCAGACAAGAATTACTTGACAGTGCCGTAATTATCTCTTTAAAAATATGCAGCTTAATATTAATTTCCTATTTGTCTGTTACACGTGGGTCACCAGGGACTGTGCCAAGAATGTGCTTTTAAAAACACACTACACTTGTGTTCTGCTGTTATCTTGCTCATCGGCATTAGGTTCCCTATTTTGATTAAATGCTGACTTCACTCTGATTTTATGTTCTTACGCTTTTTAAAAGAATGACACTTAATTTCTCAGACACCAAGAAACTGCATCATTGTTGCCAATCATGTCCACTGATGTGTTATTTGGCAAATACTATGCGCTCTGATAAATTGCTATGTTCCTGAAAAGTACTGAACCTTCTTTAATTAGGCTAATATCCTTTCAATTACTTTCAATTACAACAAGACTGATTTAGCTGCTGTGGTATAAACATGCTCTCAGTATGGCATGTCAAAACTCAAAGTAAATTGTTACAGTTGCAGATCAAATAGCTTTTTTTAAAAAAAAAAAAAGATACTGAATTTACAATGTAAAACAATTGACTTCTTTAGTCAAAAACATGATAAAAATATTGCAGTGTGATAACTTGTAGTAAATCTGGCTCAGTGTACCTTGATTGTTGTAGTAAAAGTGACAGTGCTATACATGCAGGTTTCTTATTGTACATTATCATACGGCCATCTACACATCTGGGTTTGGTATGTAGAGAAAATGAACACATTGGATTTCGAGGTGTGCAGAGCTATAACTTTGTCTTGGTCACCATTGTTCCCCTTTCATATGCAAGATACTATGCAGATATGTGAGGGAGTGTAAACATTTTTCATTCAGCGTGATAATGTGCAGTATAAAAAAAGCATTAAAGAAAACAGCTTGTAATCGAATGCCAGTCACAGAACAAAATCTCAACGGGGAAGATGCATTTAATATGTTGGAAATAATTAAGGAAAGGTTAAGCAGTGGTGATACCCACAATCTCTGCAGAAGTTTATTCCCAAGCTATGTCACAAGTCTGAACTTAGTGAGGGGGCAGTAATTGTGGTATATGAGTGTAATATTTTGATAAAAAGTGTTTCAATACAAGTATATTTCATCACTGTGTTTGTTTTTATTGCTGCCTCCAGAAATACTGCCATTGCTTTGCCACTTATGAGACAGACTTTTCCACATTTTGGCTCACAGCTTGCGCTCATATTTCCTTTTTATCACAGCCTCAGCTTATGACCACAGCTCAGATTTGTGCTTCAGGGAGTCTTTAAAGAAACCTCGGAAAGCATTACTTGGTGTCTGACTGCCTGTGTCCATCTGTGTTAATGTAGTAAAGATAATATGTTCATGGGAGATGGATATTATCCAGCACACAGTGTGTAAATGCAATTAACTGTTATGTTTCCACCATTTTTTTTTCAGTTTAAATTGATGCTTGGAAGTAAAATAATGTAGATGATTTTTTTCTTCTTCTCCTTTTTCAGAAGAGCACAAAGATTCATGGCTCTCCTGAATTAAAATCTGAAAACAAAAAAATAAAACAGAACTTTTTTAAACCATTTATTTGGGCAAAGTAGCAAACTTGGTAACTTTTAAGCTGATGTTATACTTAAACTTAAGTTACATAAGCTATATTAAAGAATGATGAGGTCAGTTTAGAAGACTATTACTACTAGCCATTACTTATTACGTGTGTACTTTATGATCCACCGTGTGTAGAAACGCTGCCAAAGATATACTGGTCTGCTCCGAGTTTCGAGTAAATGTTTGATAATCTGATCAAGTGCTTCCTATATGAATTCCTTGTGCTCCTAATGCATAATTCATACCTTCTGTACTGTACTATATGTTATGTGGGATGTGTCCACAGTCATTAAAGTGAAAAGCAATGCTCCTCTCAAATCATAGAGAGGCAACCGATGCTTAGATCCCAAAACAGAAGAACAAGATATGATACATTATTTAAGAGTATCGATCACTTTTATCAAATCGATGAGCTGGCGAGAAAAAAATAGCTGCTAGTATGAAAGCCACGCTCGACTCACGGCCCTTTCTGTTTGAAGTGTTTCAGCCTTTCAAGAGAACATAAGCAGATCAAAGAGTAACCATAGCTGCTAAGTATGAGGGGGCGGTATGTGTGGATGAATGGAGGAATTCCTCCAAAAGGGAATGGCCTAGGTCCATATCTCAGAGCCAGAGGGGGAGATGTGTAGGAGCTCAGTGTAGTTACGTCTCATCTAATAGACCTTTACTGATGTATGCAAACATCATTACTTTCTGGCACTTCAACATTTTGTCCTCCTGTCACCAAAATCAGTTCAAGCCCACGAGCCAGTTTGTGTCATCAGCCAATTTGTGCATGTTTACAGTGGCTTGCAGTGCTTATGGGCTGAATGTCAGAATAATTGGCCAATTAAAAAGGAGAGCCTGAACCAGTATTCTTTTAAGGGACCCAGAATTTCTAGCTATGCACTTGAAGGGATAAAAAAAACTTCTTAAGGCAAATATTTTTACATGCAGATCCAGGGAACGTTTACCTACCTCAGGTGCAGCAGAGTAATACCTGAAATAATCTTTGCCAGTGTTTACCTAATGTAGGCACTACAGCAGAGGCATACCAAGGGGTTGTACACAAAAATCAACCATTGTAAAATGAAATTACTTCCTTCCTAGAAGCAACAAAGTCTCTCATCAATTCGGGCAGCGGTTTTAGGGCATTTTTGTACCGTTTACATTGAGGGACCAAAGTAACTGGCTCATTGTACTGTCTCAGTAGATGGGAAAAACTTCATGTATTAAATCCTGTAGCCATGGTAGATCTTTAGCATATATTTTTATAACTCCATGCAAGAAATCCTGTCAGTGTCATATATTAATGATACACAAAAGCTAAATTTGAAAGGTTTGTTGTTTCCCACTGTATGCTGCTGAGAATGCTCTCATTCTCTTCAGCCCATGCGTCTTTACATTTTCCTCCTTACATTACTCATACTCATACATATAATTGATGAAGCTTTTATTTGGGGTACAGTTAGAAATGTTCTGTTTAACACCATATTTCATCAGTGTTGACATTTAACCATTTTACTTTTTTTAAAATGTAGTTATTTCTCAAATTTCATTGGAACTGAGGTAATTTGGTTCCTTGTGGATTCGCACATAGTATAGTTTTCTTTTTCTAATGTAATCAGGCACCCATTTTATAAGAGACAGTAATAATTTATTTCTGCCCCTAATAGCCTATACATCACTGGCAGGGTGTATATTTCATTTTCCTGAAGCATGAAAGCGAATAGAAATCTTAATGATTTGCCCTTGCTAGCATAATTTTAATTATGGATTTTCGTCTACATGATCGATTTGGAGAAAGCCATAGTAATACAAGTTGTACATTCTACTGTATTAAATATTTGATATCCATTAAATTTTCATGATTAATGTTCTGGTAAAGAATCAGTTTCTCTAAGCCCCCTGGTTTTATTGCTGACTAAATTAGGGGTTTTACTCCCTTAGCAAGAGATATAGTCATATATTGCACCAAAGCTTTGCCTGTCATGAGAAATGGAGCAATTTGATATTGATTATGAGGGAATTTTAAACTGAGAGAAATGGTCCCCAAAAGAGTGAACTTAAAGATGTTCTATGTTTAATAAAGGGGAGAAATAGATTGTACATTTTATTTTGTCATTGTTTGGTTAAATAGTATTTTATGCAACTGCTTTATTTTTCTGTGTATTGGCATTTACTTTTTAAGTATAAAAGTTACATAGTTACACATGCTTTATCCAGTGAGCATTCTACAATTTGTGCAACTTATGCAACTACACTAAAGGTACTTTGACTTTTTATCTTGTATCTACTAATGTGTGCTTGGTACCAGAACCTAAAGCCATGGGCATAATTAATGCATACCAAAGTATTGTGTTTGAAATGCTGATATAAAATGTTAATTTATTTTATCAACATAATTTATAAAAAGATATTTAGGATCTTTTTTGCAGCTGAGTGGTTCAAATTTCTTTCTTTTTTCAGTTTTATCTGCATCTTTTTTTGCACATACTTATCAAACTTATTTACTATATTAGCTTTCAAGATGACCATGTAGGCAGCACAGTGATGCAGTGGTTAGCACTAGGGATGTGCTCGATTACTCGACTAGATGACTCGTCGTTGCTATTGTTACTAGTCAGTACCTGACGTACTAGTCAGTTAGCCTACTTATTAAGGTTTCAATAAACCAGTGCTGGTAAATGTTTGTCCTAAATGTTATGCAGCCATCTGCCACCAGATGGAGCTGCAGCCCTTACATCTTTAGAGAAAAATGCCATAACGTAAGGGCACCTCCAAAGAAACACCCCTTTTTCCCTGCATTTCCGTTCTGTACAAATAAGCGAGAAAACTTGCGAGACAAATGTGTTTGCGACTTAAAAACACTGAGAGTAGGATTCAGGAGGAAAAAAGTGTCAGCATTTTATGTTTCTGTCGATCGACACCGCATGTAAAACACTGGGACACCGTCCACTTACATTGTACAGTAGCAGCTGAAGTCTGAATCGGGGTAAGCGAGAGGGAGGTCTGGGCACCACTGATGCTTAAACAGGCAAAAAAATTAATTTATGTCTGAGTGTTTCTTAGACTAGTCGGTTAGTCTAATTTTTTTCCCTTGTTTAGTCGACTATTAAATTAGTCGCCAGGAACATCCCTAGTCGTTAGCACTCTTGCTTCACAGCATAAAAAGGCCTGTGTGTGTGTGTGTGTGTGTGTGTGTGTGTGTGTGTGTGTTAGTTTGGTGGGTGGGGGTGTTTTGTCCCTAATAATATCTATCTCTATCGCTTTATTTGAAAGCTCTTAGCAAGTAAGAGGGAGCTTGGTAAAATACTATAAAAATACATACATTCCTCAAATTGAACTGCAATTTTAATTCTCCTTCTGATTTAGCACATACTCTGCTTTGCTGAAGGATTACTGACAGACCTGGTTAAATCGGGTTTTTTTGTTAACAGAATTTATTCCCATATCAATAATACACTGAAGTACGTCATACATTATACTCAAAAAATTGTCTAGTCAGTTCTCTTTCAGAGCTCAACCAGGCTTTCAAATCTCAGCAAAGAGTAACATAGTGAATAATACATCACACATGGAGCAGTTTCTTAATATGCAAAATGAAGTACAACAAATGTGCAATAATTGGGTTTTATTATAAATGGCAGAATTCTGTGACTGAGGCTATTGTTCAGATTTTTTCCAATTTTACTGCTTGTATTTATGCTCTAAGCAACATGTGAATGCAGTATTACTTAGTGATTCAGATAGTGATCCAGTCAAAGCACATGTAATAGCATTAGCAGTCTAACCAAAATTTGACACCTAATAAAGAAGGCTCACACACAAAAAAATATATTTTTAATACTTATGGTATTAATGATTAACCCCTCTCTTTTTCTACTCCTAACAACACATGGCATTTAACAGTTTGTAATTATCAATGTAATTTTTCTTCAAATTAATCCCATGTGAAACAGTCGGATGGTCTCAAGGATCTATGTTACGATGGGTTCTTTTTATACTATCCACTATACATATATCTGACAACTCACCAGAGAGATAATGATGTAATAAAACAAGCTAGAAGCAGCCCAGCATTAAATCACATTCTGTGTACTGAGCAGGTACACTGGCGCATACAGTCCAATCTTTAACAAAGTATCCTGATTGTGTATCTGATCGGAGAGGACTGCAGTGCCTTCCTATCTCTGAACACAGAGGTGTTGGAGGGCAGCGCATGAGGAGATATGGAAAAGGCAACAACAGGAGAATAATGAGCCACCAAGCCTTAACGCCTGAGTTTTGTAAGTCCTAATGATTCTGGCTTCAATTCAAAGGAGAAAGACCCACTTGAAGCCAACTTTCATTTCCCCACTATAGAATGGTGTGAATCTCATCTCCTAAAAGAATTACAGGTATCACACACTCCACTGATCTCCTTACACACCTTCTCTGTCAATCAAATGCAGGACCAAAAAGCACCTGAATTATATCTAACAGTGGAGGCAATGCATCCTACAGGGTTAGGGCTCTAGATGTAATATAATCTGTTAATAATCTCTCATGCAGATCAAATCTAATTTGCCACATTCATTTGATCTGTAGTCTCAAATGTCATATTGCACAGTTTGCATATTCAGCAGTTCACAGTTTCATGTCAGTAGAGAAAGTAAGATTTTGCCGCTCTATTCATCACCCACTGTCACATATGGTAATGCCATAAAAGTGGTTAATTCTTAAATTCACCTTCTGAAGTGTTCACGTCTTTTGGCTCAGTAGCTGTCTCACTTATGTAACTGTTCTGCTGTGAATAGCTTTGGCATGACATTCTCATTTTGGGATTGGTGCAACACATTTGACATGTAGGTATATTTCTCAATGTCACTGACTTCTCTGGGTTCTGATGAGCACAGGCAGCAGAGCAAAAACACTGTATTTTTCCTCTGATGCGCTGCCTTTATTGTTGATCTTGAATCTACTGCAGACAGGCTACAGTAAAAGGCTTACTTCTCTCAATCACAGCTCTCAATCTGAGCAAAAGAGCTAGAACACTTTGTGTAAAAGCTAGTGTATATCACACAGCAGCAACCTTTTTTTTTTCTTTTTTTTTCCAGCAAAAAAGTAAAAAGTGACCCACTGAAGGTTGTCTCTGTCATAATAACCACAACAGAAACGAAACAAGAAATGTTTTTTGAGGGGAGTAATTGTTACAGAGACAACCTTCAGTG
>VUQK01012916.1:74592-87184 GCA_015106715.1 Bujurquina vittata | reverse complement strand
GAGTGGGGTATTTTCTTTTTTTTGGGGGGGGGGGGTAATTTATATTCAGGGTGAATAAAAATAACTGACTTTACTGGAGGAGTGAGGTGCTCTATCCTCACTCACACAGCAGTTGGCAAAGGGAGCACTTGTTGCATTATTTCCTTCTGACTGTCACTTATTCAGTGTGCTCTAAGTTTGGTTGGATGCTGTCAAAACTAAAAACCAAGAAGTTGCACTTGCTTTTATTTGTAGTTACAGGAGTGTCCGCATACCCAGAGGATTTTTGGTATCCATCACTGTCGGTGACAGTTTCCATTACAGCAATCACAGATGGCTGAGCAGGGGAGGATCGTCATGCCTGCTGCTGGAGCAATTGGCAGGAGGGGACAGTTGACCAGCAATGCAGTCAAACTCTACAATACTTACGTGGCATCTTATGGTGAGTGCTGTGTGAGATGGAAAAATTTCAGCATTAATCACACCAATTTGCATTCAAATTTGAATTCTGAGACAATTTTGATATATCTGTCCTAGACTCAGGCAGATTGAGATTCACTTATCTCAGACATCCCAGTGAGACTGGCTTTACATCAAACCAGAGACCAGCTATATATTATAGGCCTAGTTTGGACCACATTGACAACCCTCAGTTTGGGTAAGTGTTGGGGCAGAAGAGGAGCGCTTCCTACTTGCTGTGTTTTCATTTGTGTGGAATTGTTCTAATTTGTTCTGGCTAATTAAAGCGCTGCACAGGCTGAAGGTAGATACTTTTATTTCAGAGTCCTGGTATTGTCTCTGTTTCTGCTGTGGCTTATCAGGATGCTTGACTGTAGCAGACCCACTGATAATGTTAGTAAAACCTGTGCTTCTCCTTCCATGGCAAGTGAAACTCTGCTGTGAAAAAGCTCTGTAGAGCCAATATTTGTTCAACTTTGACAGGTGTGGTAAAGCTAACAGAAGAAAAATCCAAGAAATGTCAATCAAGCTGCATATCTCTGAGATCTAATCAGCCAGAATGATTACAGTCACATTTGTGGAATTAGATGACTGTGTACAGATATCCTTCTTCAAAATCTCTGCTTCCATGCTTATAGGAGCCTTTTCATAGGTCACATTGTTGCCGTTCACATCAAGAAAAGCACAAGTAGAATGGAAAAAATTTGCATTGGGGTCACTAATATTGACCATCCCAGTATGTGACTCCAGTGGACATCCATGCACAATACTAGGACCTCCTCTAAGTGCAGTATGGACAATATTATGTTTTTGTATCATCAGGGAAAAACGTAAGTCCAAACAGGAGGGTTTTGGTAGCAGTACTCGGGATAATCAGTCCTTGCTATGCATATATTTCACAGGAACCACTTGTATCATAGCCATGGTTCCTTCTCTTTATTGAATAACTATTATTAGCTCTATAAGCTCAGTGGATGAAACACTTCGCTTCCACCTCCTCCAGAATGGAGGTGGGATATTGTTTATCAGAATCTCTACTAACACTGCCCTAAGTGCAGCTAGTCTCCCTGGGGTTGATGTCAAACATAGAATATGCATTAAAATAGACTATGCATAAAGATGACATTAAAGAAAACGATAAAATAAAGTAATAAAAATGCATCTGAAACTGCACCTACACAAATGAGTAAGAATGTTTTTGTAATCTTGGTAAACTGAAAATCTGACAGAGGCTCAAAGGATATAAACAAAGGAATTTAAGGGAGCAGTTACTTCAGTGTAAATTAGGTTCCTGATGTGATGAAAGTGAAGAAAAAAGCTGACGTGTCGGCTCTGTTTTTCTTTCCAGACTCTTGTTATCTGACAGCTTTGCGTCTCAAACTAAACGACACTACCAGCCTCGCATCCACTCTGATTGCTCTGGGTCTTCAGCAAACATCGTTAACAAACCCAGACACAGCGGCTTCCATCAGCTGAGGATTCAGCCAAAAACTGCATCAGTGGAGGAGAAGGTACGGTCGGCTTGATGGCACATAAACACCACCACTTGATGATGGAAAGTGTAATATTACATACATAAGCTGTCATTTCATGAATGTTTCCTCAGACAGAATATCAAAGTATTTTTGTGCCCCATCGTCCTACACAAGCAGGTAAAATAAAGGCTGCAACAGAACTTTATGTGAACTTAACTGTTAATTCATAATTATATTGTGGAAAAACATTACTGTTCCAGTTTCTCAGAGCAATGTGACTGTAGGTCCTAAAGGAGGGACTGGTTTCACTAAGGCAGCACTTCAGGTTAACACCAGCTTCTTGGTGAGTGTTGTGTTTAAAGGCCATTATGCCATTCTCATAGAAAAGACTTCAGTATTTTTCCATCTAAATATTAAATACATGTGAAAATACTGCTGTGTATCAAACTTTATATCTTACTTGCAAAGGGACTTAGATTTGTGTTTTTACATATTTCCAAAAGTTGGCGTGCTGTGTAAAATGTAAATTAAAAACAGTGGCAGCGCAATGATTTGCAAATCATAAAAAGCCTAAACACCCACTGGCCACTTTATTAGGTACACATTACTAGTACCAGATTGGACCCACTTTTGGCTTAAGCACTGTCTTAATTCTTGGCACAGATTCAACAAGGTGCTGAAAGATTCCTCAGATTTTCCTCCATAATTATGTGACTGCATCACACAGTTGCTGCAGATTTGTTGGCTGTACATCCAAGATGTGAATCTCCCGTTCCATCATGTCCCTGAAGTGCTCTCTTGGATTGAGTTTTGATAACTGTGGGGGCCATTTGAATACAGTGAATTCAGCCAACAAACCAGTTTGAGAGAAACTTTGACATTGCACGTTATCCTGCCAGAAGCTGCCATCAGAAGATGAACATACTGTGCTCATAAAGGGATGGACATGGTCAGCAACAATACTCAGGCTGTGGTGTTTAAATGATGCTCAGTTGGTGCTAGTGAAAATATCCCCCAACACCATTACACCACCAGCAGCACCAGCCTGAACCCTTGACACAAGGCAGGATCCATCCATGCTTTCATGTCATTCAGTCAGAAGAAATCAAGAGTCATCAGACCAGACAAAACTTTTCCCAGTCTTCTATTGTCCAACTTTGAGACTGAATTGTAGAGATGGTTGTATTGGGGAAATCCCAGCAGATCAGCAGTTTCTGAAATACTCAGACCAGCCTGTCTAGCACAAACAAGCATGCCACATTCAAAGGGACTTGTATCACTTTTCTTTCCCACTTTGATGCTTGATTTGAACTTCAGCTGTTTGTCTTGGCCATGTTTACATCCTTAAATGCTCTTAGTTGCTGCCATGTGATTGGCTGATAAGATATACATTTATGAGTGGCTGAACATGTGTACCTAAAAGTGGCTGTATAATCAAAGTATAGTGACAACATATCAAATTGGAATGTTTTCAGTTTTGTTTTAAAGTATGTTAAATAAGAAATTAAAGGATTTTTTTGGAGGTCTTCTGACAACTACAGTCTGTAGATTTATTACCTATGTCTACTTGCATTTCTTTCCAAACTTTGATGTTCAGGGTGAACCTCATCTGACTCCCACCTCAGTGATGAAAACTGACTTCATGCCATTCTCCCTGCTTCAGGTTGAGCCACACAAACTGAATTCATTCACAACAAAATGAGCCCAGGGGAATTTTAGCAACTCTGAAGTTTCTTTTGTATCTCAGGGTTCTGAGGCAAAATCAGGCCTGCGCAGCCGCTCTTGTAGAGAAACAGGATTTACACGAGGCGACATCACTCCCTTGGCCCACCCAGTTAGTACCAACTTCTTCCTAATTTTCATTTACTGTAAAACCACAAAATTAATATATTCTCTGTAATCATATAGCACTCCCTGCTGCCATCACCTTCTACCAAGACAGACACCAACACACCAACTGTGCCAATCATCGGAAAAAAGGTTGAATATTTTTAAACAATAGTTTTTTCTCTATTATTCCTCTGCAGGTTATCTTAATTCTTCAACACTTATGTTTTAGGAGCCCACAGGACATGTTCTAAATGCTCAGAAAAACCAGGTTTTCCCTAATACACCTTTTGATTCCTCAAATTTCACAACACATTATCAAAGCAAGTAAGTGCACTAACATGAGTAAATGTACTTATTTATAACTATAAAGTGCATCAGACACTATTTGACTACCTGCTCAGTTGTATATCCTGTTTAAAGCACACTTTATTTTCCAGGTTTGGTCATCGAGCTGATCAGGAAAAGCTGAAATCCGGTAACTCCTGTGCAGGAATTGTCAGCTCTAAAATGGAAAACGGCTACAATCGCCGGGACATGGACAGGTACATGCATTATAATCAAAGTTTTATAATGCACACATTTCCTTTGACTAATATGACCCAGTTTTTATTCCACAGGTCCATCCTCAGAGACTAGACCTTCTCACACCTGTGATGTTCCCTGCATTGTGACTTATCACAAATATATATAAATTGGAGCTTCTTGTTTGCTTGCAGTCTGACATATCCTCATAATAAAATGCTGAAAATTTCACTATGAATTGCTATTAATTGTGTGGTAAAAAGTATTCATTTCCATTTCTTTACGAAATCCTTTTTTTGTGAGTGGAAAAGCTGCCAGCCAGTGTGAATGGTAGAAATCCAAAGAGGGAGTAAAGGAGATGATGCATTGTCTTTGACCACCTCGCTGTCACTGACCTACAGAGAATGAGAGGAGTGTAAACTAATGAGAAAAATAATTACACTCAGGCTGAGTATGGCACTGATTTCCATGGGCATCTGTGGTGTGTCAAACTGTTCTGCCACCCACGGCAGAGCCTGGACGAGCAGCAGAGCCTAAACTGAGGACTGCAATTCCACCATTGTGCAGCTACATAGTGTGCACCTCTTCTGGGCCAATTCTTGGAAACTAAATGTCATTTTCAATATAATGATTCTCCATTAACAACATGATGGTGTCAAAACAAGATGTATTTTACTGCACTGTTTTTTGGTGCCAGCATAGTATGTATAAAAGATTATGTGGCGTTAGCTGCCATAATATAGACTCACTGACCACTTAGCAACACCTATTCAACTGACTGTTAATGCAAATTTGCAATCAGCCAATCACACAGCAGCAACTCAGTGCATTTAGTTAGGTATGTAGACATAGTCAAGATGACCTGCTGATCATACTGAGCATCAGAACGGGGAAGAAGGGTGATTTAAGTCATTTTGAACATGGTCAACAAATCTGCAGCAACTGTGTGATGCTATGTGCCAATATGGAGCAAAATCTCCAAGGAATGTTTCCAGCAACTTGTTGAATCTGTAGCCAGTAAGTGTATATGTTTAAACAATACTCACAGCTGATAGAAAAGCAGTTGGTGTCTCCGCTGGCTTAGTGTGGACTGATTTATCTAGCGGATGGAATGCAAGGAGGTTTTTGTACATTCATTGTCCCCAGCTGATGAATTTCACTGCTTTTGGAGACCCCTTAACCTTTTTCATTTAGCACCATAATCGGGTCAAAATTTTATTTTGTCCAAAATCTAGATTAACTGTAATTTATGTTTAGTGCAAAGGAAATGTTAGCATTCCAAAAAGCTGAACTAAGATGTGTTAACAGTATAAACAACACACCTTGTAAATATCAGCATGTTAGCACTGAAATTGAGATGGCTGGTCTCAATGAATTGCTATGGCATAGTTGCACTCAGTTTTGCTGATATCAGAAATAAAGAAAGTGACCGAGCTCAAATAGCTACATAATAACTGATAAACATAGTAACAAATCAAATTCAAGTTAACAAGTTAGAACCAAATATTTTCTATTTAAATTACCAAAACAGCCAATCAGCAGAGAAAATAACTGCCAAGTGCTGCCCTACATTTACATTATCAGAAATGTTGTTATAGTAGATGTGTGGTTTTCTGTGTAAAAAGAGATGTAAAATTAGAGCGATGAGTGTGAGTCTGTTCTGCAGCCCTAGCGCAGACACAGGAGTTGCCACACTCTGCCTCATGAGTACAGGCATTAATATTTTATTGTTGGGATAAATATTTCACTCTTTCAATGAGATGTGAGAAAAAGATACGTGGAGGGAAAGAGGATTGGATTACACATGCGCCCCGCATGAATAATGAGTGCAGAGATGAGAGGAGAACAAGGGCCGGGCCTGCTCAGTGTTAGAGACAGATCAAAAAGGTGTAGTCACCGACAAAAAGGAGTATACAAAGGTTATAACACACCTGAGTCTCTGACCTTTGGTGGGGGGTTTCTTAAATTTTTGCCAGTCTATTACCTTTTATGGTGAGGCACCTCAGCTATTCATCGCACCCGAGCTATTCATCGCTCTAATAATCCTGCTTGTGTCTCGTTATGACACTCACAGGACTGCTTACACAACACTGACAAGAGTTGGGGTGCGGGGGGGTTGTGTTTAGCATGTCATAAATATTTTGTAAATCCAAATCCAGTACGTCCATTTGCATGCACAGACTGCCTTGGTTTATAAAAATAGCAATGAACCAAGATGAGGTGCACTGCCAAGCACATAAAACAGACACCGATGATGATGTAATGGAAATATTAAATTGTGTCAGTGAAGCAAGCAGTGGCTAATGGTTTCGCTGCTCCACAATTAAGAAATAAATTCCCACAAGTGACTGACATAATCAGATTGGGTTATTATTTAATAATGGAAAAAAATGGTCTCCTATGCACACTGCAAATACACTTTTATTGTAAAACAGTTACACGCACTATATATGCACACTCACACACACTCACGCACTACCTGAGTCCTGATCATATGCAGCTGAGTGAGATGCTGTTAATTTATAGAAACATAATGCCCGCTTCATTTATATTCACAGCAAACAATAGATTTTAAATTAGCAGCACAGCTAAAAATAAAGAATCTGCCACTCATGTCCAGCTTGTCCTGCAGATCATCTGGATGTTTGAGGGGCTTTTCATGCTCCTTCATCCTGCCCCCCTGTGTCATTCAGCTCCTCCACGTCCTCGTACTCATAGTCCATCTCAGCCCTCTCGTACTCGAGTTCCTCTCCCTCAAACTCAAATCCCTCTCCCTCACATATCAGCTCTTCTGTCTCATATTCAACCCCCTCTTCATCATATTCGAGCTCAGCCGTGCCACAGTCAGTGACCGGCAGCTCCACATACCCTCCCTCCTCCTCTTCCTCCTCCCCTTCCTCCTCCTTCACCAGACACTCTTCCTCTTTAACATCTGTGTCCTCTATGGTCACTACAGCTTCATTTGTTGCTTGCTTTGAGCTGCTGTTCTTGAGGATGCCATGAATCACTGGCTCCTCTCCTGCCAGTGCCAACTCCTCTGCCTCTTTCTCTGCGGCCTTCCTCCGTCTCTCCTTCCTGGCCTCCCGCACCTCCATAAACTCTGCAGCTCCTTCCCCAACCAATATGACATCTTCGCCCACTATAGGAGGTTCCTTAACTGGGTTGTGGTCATAGGAGAAAAGGTGCAGGGCTCTGAGACGCTTCAAGCGGGGAAACTCTGATATTTTGTTGCGGTCCAAGTCTAATATCTCCAAGGATTCCATTCGAAGCAGGACTTTTGGGAAGGCGTCAAAGCGGTTTCCGTAGAGCCATAATCCCCTCAGAGCTTTCATGCGGCACAAGTCAGGAGGCAGTGTCTTCAGCCGGTTGTCTCCCATCTGTAGGGACTTGAGGTGGGGTAGGTCATAGAGCACCCGTGGAAATCTCTGGAAGTAGTTGCTCTCCATCCACAAGCAGCGCAGATTCTGCAAGTTACTCAGCTCAGGTGGAAAGCTCATTAGCCGGTTGCTGCCCAAATAGAGGCGGGTGAGATTAGTGAGCTCGCAGATGGCCACAGGAACATCTTCTATTTTGTTGAAGTCAAGGGCAAGTATCCGCAGACCCTGCAGCTGGGAGATGCTGTCTGGCACAGTGTGCAGGCTGTTCCCACAAACATAAAGCTTCTCCAGATGCATCAGTTCACAAACACGTGAAGGCAAACGCTTAAACTTACGGTAGCTCAAGTCCAATACGGGATCCCCACTCTCCAACAACTCCTCCACCCCAAGTGGAAGTTCCTCTTCTACTTCCTGCTCTGCTTCTTTCTTCTTCTCTGAAATTTCTGCCTCCTCACCATCCTTCTCCCCTTCCTTTTCTTCTTCGTCTCCCCCTCCCTTCCTGGAGGAGTTGCCCATGCTGTGGCCCGCAGCCCCTGACTCCTATGTGAGTCAGGACAGAGTCATTTGATGAGGAAGTGCCTCTGACAAGTTAACCCTCAGCTTGGGAGCTGTTGTTGTTTTGTGGTTGTACCCACTGGCTGCAAATGGCATCCTGATCTGGGCCACTTAGCACTCTGGCAGCCATACCTAAGCAGTCTGTCAAGTGTCTCTTCGTCCCTTCATCAGAAAAACAGCAGTGGAAAAGCTCTAACAAACTGCAGAATAATAGTAATGATAGTAATAGTAGTAGTAGTAGTAGTAGTAATAGTAGTAATAATAATAATAATAGTAATGGTGATGTTGGTAGTTGAGTTCAGCAAAGTCCAACTCAATTTTGAGCTGAAACTGAATTCTTGCGGTCCTTACCCTCCTCTCTCCTCTCTGACTTCCTCGGGGCTCCTAAGAGGGAGATAACACCACCTGTTCACGTGCTCCGGTTTCTCTATTAGAAGAAGAAGAAGTGCCACTGAACCGGGAGCTTGCTGCTGCGGAGAAACCCACAGTATGTGCGCAGCTCAGTGACCTAGCTGGCGGCAAAGAAAAACAGTTAATGGAAGTCTGTTCACTAGTTAATGCAGCTGCTCCCCATTAGAGGCCGAGGTGTCCCGGAGTAATAATCCGCGCTGGAGGGGGGGAAAAAACTGCACATATTGGAAAAGTGAAGCGCTGACTGACTCCCTCAACTCCTGATACCGGCCGCTTCTCTCCATCAGTGTGAAGGTTTACATTCAACTGCTGCCTCCCTCCCTCTGTAACAGGAACAGGGGGCATTCACGTCACATGGTCACTGTGTCCTCGCCCGTGCGTTTGCGCGCGCCTGTGGTACAGAAGTAGCCTCTTAAAAATAAATTCTTCATTTTAAAAAAGCAACAGCGACAATACAAACAAACAGAACTTTCCCTTCTCGCTCCCAGGTCACTTGGCGACTTTAAAAACAACTTTTTAATGCGCTGCAGCACATTCGGGGTTTAATAACCACCAGCGCTCTTTTAAAAATTGTAATATTTGCTCTTATAGTCATTTTGTGTTCGGAGTGTAACACGGAGAACACATTATTACAAACGTTACTTGATTATTTTGCACGTAAAATGTTGTCACTTAACGATAAATATGTTCTTATTCATACATATTTTCACACATATATATATATATATATATATGTGTGTGTGTGTGTGTGTGTATTTTTTAAATATTTTTTAAATATGTGAGATTTGTTTTTGTTGATTATTTTGAGTTAATGAATGCACATGTTGTGAACTTATTTCATGTCCAAAATCTAACTCACTGAAGTGCTTTGCAAGTACAATTTGAAATATATTTTTAATATTATGCATATTTAGACTTCTACCTTGGAGGTCAACTTGCATTTTAAATGACTTTTTTGTTTGGCACTTTGTAGTAATATGCGTTTTTTTTTTTAGATTAAAGTGTGCAAATATAACAGAAAACAGCATGCAATGTTGTCAGCTGTCTCAGAATAGAAGAATAAGCAGAAAAAGGGAGATGAGGTTTACTTCCCATCTTACCACCCATGCGTGCCACGCTGAGATCACCACTGACATTGGGGAGGCACAAAACTCATGTCTCATTGTTTATTTTTTTCTCCTAACCAAATTACTGCAGGTTAAGTAATGTTTGGTCACTCACTCTTATCATTTTTATACGCAGATATGGCTGTTAGATACAGTATGTGGACTCACATATAGTAAATTTTTATATGCAACACTAAATTGATCAAACAACTCTGGAATGGTTGCTCAAGTAATTTTCTTTTACTGTTGTTGTTTTACACTTCTGTAAATATGTGCATAGTCCTGTGATAGGCTTTGCCATTGCTTGTGATGGCCAGCCGATTGCCTGGGGCCACCTTTTGGATTCGCCCCTACAAATCAATTAGCCCAAACTTTTCTTCCACTTATCCAGGTCATTGGGGGTGAAATCCCAGCTGTCATAGGGTGAGGGGCAGAGTACACCCTGGACAGGTCACCAATCTATCACAGGACTAACACCTGAAGACAAAAAAAACATTCACACTTATGGTCAACTGCATGTCTTTGGAATGTGGGAGAAAGCTGGAGTACAGAAAGTCCCCAGACAGGATTTGAACCCAGGGCCATCTTGCTGTGAGGCAACAGAGCTAATTACTTCACCATCCTACTGTAAGTTCTTGGCTACACTTGGCTGCACTACATTTTTCTAATGATTGTTTTGCTAATCAATACTGTAAATTCTTGATTAAATTCTTAATTAAACCTTTCCTGCGCTTCATTTTTCACATTATTGTTTTTCTAATTAAAACAATCATCGGCCAATAAAGCCAATAAACAACTCAGCGCTTTACAAAGTTTAATTTTTCTCCATGTCAGATAGATAAGATGGACTAAAGTGCAGTTCTGATTGAAATGAATGTGACATGACTAAAATATATTCATACACTGTGGCTCAAAATAGCTCCAACATTTGGGTGAGCCCAGAGCAGTTTTAAATAAAAGGGCAACAACAGTTACAGAAGAGACCAATTTTATTCCGTACAGAAATATTCCCTTCACTGTTTATCCCACAGTATTACAATATATTACTGAGACTGTAAGACAGTTTCTAGGTATTTGTTTTTCCTGCATTGAACTACTTTGGAATTCAATCCAATCTAAACATTATACTTTAATTTGAATGAACTAATTACACTGCAGGCTAAAAGTTACATATAATATGATCTTAAAATCATGCATTATTGAAGATTAACCAATCCAGCACTATATTATAAGTTATAGTCTTAATAAAATTGATCTAATTTAACCACATAGCACCATCTCCACCTGCAGTCATCATTAATAACATGTTAATAACATTAATAACACTCTTCTTCCTATTAATATTTTACTGTAAATTTCATCCCAAAATACATTTCCATATGAATTAAGTAAAAATGGAGTTAAAAAGAAAATTTACTTTTTTTTTACAGTTATATATCTGTTATCAGGTTAAAAGTTATTTTGAGTCAAATGCTGCTTTGAATGAAGCTTGTAGGTAGTGTAATATGCAGTCGCTGACCATTACTGATGTGATCCCTGTATGCTTTGAATTTGCAAATAAACCTTCAGTTATCAGATACTGCAAAGCTACCATGTTCCCTCTGAAGTGCGGTGATGCTACAGTAAGAACCCTCTTTCAGTACAGAAACACTCAGGAAACCCATCAATATCACCAGCTTTCACTCAATTAACCAACATAAACCTAATCTTTCCCCTGGATTCATCAAAAACTTGACAGTAGCATACGGGTTTTCTGATTGACAGTGTACGTTGTTGGTTGTGATACTGAGGAAAAGCCCGTAAAAGCTGCTGGGGTCGGGTGTGCAGGGCTTCTGTCAACTTGATGAGCCATGGCAGAAGAAGCGGACAAACAGGGAGACAGGCTGCACGCTGCTTGAGGATAATCCTGTCTGATATGCTGAGGACCAAAAGAGCTGATTTGCAAATTTCGGTATCGCATTGAAATGACCCTGAAATGACACAATGGACTATAAGCAGGGGACAGAAAGACAGAGACCTTGGGCAGTGAGTGAATATGACTGTTAAGGTGAATGTGTTGAGTGCAGATTAAGCACTACATGACTTCACTAGCATCAGAAACCAAAAAAAACTGTTATTGATGTTAATTTTTTATGAGACCCCAAGAGAAAATCACTAAATACTAAGTGTTTCATTGGGATTCATTTGTAAAATTCTATATATTTCTAAAACAAAAACCATGAGAAACCACACAAGACCGTAATGGTAGGCTTACATGCTGTTGCATCTGTAGGTTAAATGAGGACAAGGAAGCAGTTTGATTAAAGAGCACATTTGCACTGTCTGCTGGTGAAGGAGGAAACTGCAGCTCATACGTCAGAATTTGCAGACATTTTAACTCCATCGTGACACATCGCAGAAAGTCTCCTTATTTGCGGTAAAGTAAAATATTTGTGATGTAATGATGGCAACAGTTCAAGTCTAAAAAGAGAATAAGAGCAGGACATCAAGTTTTGTGCTTTCTGTAGTTTGTCATGTGAAAAAGAAGATTTTCACAGTACTCTATGCAGCTCTGTGAAAAACCAAGTACACCCCATGATTCAGTAGTTTTCAGAAACACTTTAAAGGCTTGAAGTAATCACTTCCTGTATGACTTTATCATTCTCCCACATCATTATGGAGGAACTTTGCCCCACTCTTCGTTGCCCAGGTCCTCTGGCTGCTATCAGTGGCGCAAAAAGTGGGATTGCACTGTATGCAACGCCGCAACAGATGTGCGTTTGATCAATAACAGAGGCACGGGGGTGATTAGGCGACCCTGTGCTCCTTCACCCCCCTACTCCTGTCGCACCATCGCACCCCCGCCCTATACACACACACACACACACACACACACACA
>VUQK01012916.1:59847-74572 GCA_015106715.1 Bujurquina vittata | reverse complement strand
TTATTGTGATACCACAAAAAATATACACACACACACACACACACACACACACACACACACACACACACACACACACACACAAAGGCGCTCCAGCGTGCACTTTTGAGAACGCGCTCAATCGCGAAGGTTTTCATTTGAATCATGCTACCATCTACCGGTCGTCAGACAGGTTGCTAAAGATGGAGAGGCAATAAAGAAAGCTCTCCACAAAACGGAAGCGGGAGAAGGATAAAAACGTTCACGTTTACCATGGCAACCGGGCAGAATGCTCGTGTCAGCCGTGGCAACATTGTAGCGAGTTCACGTCTAAAGTGGAAACGTGGTGGAATGTTCATTTTAACAGTGACAGCATGTTACTGTTGTCACTGTTACTGTAACAACAGTTTCATGGCGGAATGAAAAGAAAACTTTTCAGTGGTTTAAAGACAGTCGCTAAGTTCTGTCAGTGTATCAAGAGGAGGCTTAAAAACACTCAGGTTAAATTACTGGGAGTGAAGAACAGGTCACTGTTCTGCAGCTGTGCTGCAGTTACAATAGAACAGATTATAAGAAAAATAAGGGAACTTGTAATAATTTGTTTAACTAGATGGTGAATCATAAAACAGATAAATTATAGAAGAAATTATAAATATATTAAAAAAAATATAGAAGAAAGCCTGTAATAAAAGTCTTGTATTTTATAAGTCCATGAATAAGTGAGATCTGCACACAGACCCCCAAACTCTTGCACACACAGAGGGGGCGCCTAAAAGTTTGTCCGCATACACCTCAGAACGTAGCTGTGCCCCTGACTTCTACTGATTCAGTATTGAGGTTTGTGGACGTAAATGTGTGCACAGCTCTCTTAGGTTCCGACCACAGTATTTCAGTTGGGTTGAGTTCTGAACTTTTGGTCATTGCAGCATCTTGCTCCCCTGTGGTTGCAAAACAAGCCCAAGTCATCATCCGTCCAGCACCTACTTATTACCAGATGGTATGAGGTGTTATGAGGTGCTGGTATGGTGTGTTTGGGATTCCCCAAACGTGCATTATGACCAAACAGCTCCACTTTGGTTCCATCTGTCCAAAGAACATTGATCCAGAAATCTTGTTGGGTTCTTTTTAGATGTTGCCATGTTATATTTTATTTTTTTTAATTATTATTTTTAGAGAGAATATGCTTTCTTCTGGCAAACCTTCCAAATAAGCCATACTTGTTCAGGGTTTTTGTAATTGTACATAAACATTTAGTATGCTAGCTGAGGCCTGTAGAGTAGCTATTGTTTGTATTTTTTTGTTTTTTGCCCAGTTAGTAAGCATCTGAACTTGGGCCGGATCTGCTGGTGGACCGTCAGATAGAAAGCTGTTGTCAGTGATATTTTGTTTTTTTGGTCAGTGTCAAGTGGGAACACTAAATGAAGAAAGTCTCAAAGATGGAAACTTTCTACTGTCACAGAAACAATGCCAGCAAAATGACGCTCTGAGAGACACATCAGCTGCATTTTCTTTACCCCGATGATCTGCAACATTTATAACAACAGGAGTTATTTTACAGGTCCATTCATTTCAACCATTTTCAGATTGGACTAAATTAGACACCAGTTTCCCTCTAAAGCGCTGATTGATTATGGAAGGTAACAAAAAAGGAAGCAGGGTTGAAAGGAGCCCTGAAGGACCTCCTCCCTATTTAATCCTTTTAACAAATCAGAAGTTCCCTGACATCTCCGAACGGACCGGACTCACGTGTCTCCCGTTACAGTCCTCTAGCGGACTGTTTTCGGTCTTTGCACCATTCAGATGGCTCCTGACCTATGGTACTCTGGCCGCCAGGCGAAAGAGAGCTGTGCGCCGATTGGCCCAGACAGCCTCGAATGATTCTGCTCGGAGTTTGCACCGAATGAGTGCGTGGACGAGACAATGAGCCTATAAGGTAGGCAGAGGATGGGTTTGGGAGATGTTTGTTATATAAAAAGGACCTGAACCCTCTGAACCGATCTCTTAATGCGCCTGAAACCCGGGGAGAGTAAAATCTGGATGCTGTAGGTAGGCCTATTTGTCATCCTCATGCTGTGCCAGCCCCCGTTATCTGCCGCTATGATTTAATTCTCACGCTTCTTACGCTTTTCGGTAGCGTTTTAGTCCGTTTTGTGTCGCGGTTTTACACGTTAGACTTTTCCCAGCCGGCGCTTTCATGTTTAAAACGCAATTGTGTGCTCAATAGCGATGCGTTTCCTATGTTTAAGTATTTGAGATTCATTTGAATGAATGTTTTCAAAGCCAAATAATGAGTATATTCAGTAAGTGAACGCGACCTGTTTCGCCAGAAGCGTCGGATTTCATTATGAACTATTAGTGCGAATGTTGCACTTCTCTTTCTTAAATCTGTGCCACAATCAACTTATTCAACTTAAGAGATCAGCAGCATAAAATAACATCTTCCTTATGAGTTTTCCTCCCTACACACCACTTTTCTTTTTTTTTTACATCCAGCTGCCCTTTCTACATCCAGGTGTGAAACCTTGTGACTGACTGCCCCGTTAGAGTTCATTCAGTGGATTCAGACCAGAGACACAGGTGAGGATGGGAGGTGGAAGCCAGCAGACGGAGCCAGGAGATCCGGCCAGCGGGAAAACTAAGGGTGTTTACACCTGGGAGGAAGTGCAGAGTCACAGCAGCAAGAATGATCAGTGGCTGGTCATCGATCGAAAGGTTTATAACATCTCCCAGTGGGCCAAAAGGCATCCAGGAGGGTTTCAAATCATCAGCTACTATGCTGGAGAGGATGCCACGGTATGTCACATTTCCTTCAAAATACAATAAAAATCTACAGGTCTGTGCATTTATATTCATGATTTTATTTTGAAAGAGATCACATGAGCGCATTCCCTGAGAATGTGACTTCTATTTGAAGCTGTGATGTTGATGTATGACATCTTTTTCAGGGATTCTGGTTAATTACAATTTTAAGATGGTCCACTGTTTCATTTTGTGCGTTTCATAACACCATGGTAATTCCCATGACCTCAACCTGGAAAAGCAGTAGAAAAAGCATAAATGGATATAGGATATACTTTTCAGAACAACATTTTTACATTAAAAAACATTGAAGAAGCTGTCAAACCTCTTTGCATCTTCTTGATCTCTCAGAACAGTCGAGGAGGATAAGGGAGCTCATACTTTCATGGTGGCTGCTCCACAGCTCTGAAAGAGACTTCCTCAGACAATCAAATGTTTGCTCGTATTCAAATGTTTTAAAGAAAATGTGACAAGTGAAAAACTGACCACTACGTTGTATCTATTTTTATTTCCATTTCTCTTTTTTTCAGGAGGCGTTCACTGCTTTTCATCCTGATCCTAAGTTTGTGCAAAAGTTCCTGAAGCCGCTGCTGGTTGGAGAGTTGGCAGCAACGGAGCCCAGCCAGGACCGAGACAAAAATGTGAGCCTTTATTTAAAGTCCCATAATTATGAAGTAGCTTTATTGTCACTTTGATAACATGTGAGTAATGAAGACAAACTCTTCACAGATCTGATTGTTCATTATGAAGTACTGAATGTTGGGAACAGCTGAGATTCTGCATGTTTAGCTGCCTTGTCTCACTGATGCGGTCACATCAATTTCAACTTTACAGAATTGTGTGTTTCTTCTTCTCTGCACCCAGGCAGCCATCGTACAGGATTTTGAAACTTTACGAGCTCAGGTGGAGCAAAAAGGCCTGTTTCGAACGCAGCCTTTGTTTTTCTTCCTCCACCTGGGTCACATCCTGCTGCTGGAAGCCCTCGCGTGGCTGATGGTCTGGACGTGGGGGACGGGCTGGATAGTGACACTTCTGTGCTCTGTGTTTCTGGCAACCGCTCAGGTGATTCAGGCATAAACTTTAAATGGGACCTGCTTTATTTTCTGACATATATGCTTTTACAAAGGTGGATACTTAAATTAAAGACAGACATAGTTTCAATTAATGGATCATAATAATATTGAGTGTATAAAAGTGATCTTCGTGAGCCAAAAGCACAGGATTCAGACCACTTGAACTGCTCGTTTTTAGTTTCAGCTCTTACCTCTTTATAATGCCAGTGATGGAAAATTTTTCTAATATGATGACATTGGGCACAGAAGCCTCTCCCACAGACTATGCATATCTTCTGTTTACAAGGGCCAGCCAATCAAAAGAAAGCTGGCTTTAAGGGAAAATAAGTAACTTCTTTCAAAAAGTGTAGAGCTGCAGAACAAAACATTTTTATCAAGTTGTTATCCATGCATAGTTACTCTCGTGGATTGAAAGAAAAAAAGCACATGGTGTTGGAAATTAGGTGAAACATGTCAAAACTCTGGCTTCTCTTCTCTAGGCACAGGCTGGATGGCTGCAGCATGACTTTGGTCACCTGTCTGTCTTCAGAAAATCCAGCTGGAATCACTTGGCCCACAAGTTTGTCATTGGTCATTTGAAGGTAACCTCTCTCAGTTATAAGCTTCTCTTGATGTAAATTGAACACAGATATTGAAAGACTGTTTTTCTCAGGGAGCTTCTTCCAACTGGTGGAATCATCGACACTTCAGGCATCACGCTAAACCCAACATCTTCATAAAGGACCCTGATATCAACACGTTGCACCTCTTCGTACTTGGCCAGACTCAGCCAGTGGAAGCAAGTAGCACAAACTTTTATTTATGATTTTTTTTAACCATTCATATGGTCCAACTCTTCATCACGCTTTGTTTACCTCTCTGTTACAGTATGGGATAAAGAAGATCAAACACATGCCCTACAATCGCCAACACCAGTACTTCTTTCTTGGTATGTTTTTTTAGCGCCATTACCAAAAAAAACCCAAAACTTTGTATCATTGCAACTTTGTAGGAACCGTTTTTGTCCTTTTTTTCTCCTTTTAGTGGGACCACCGCTGATTGTTCCAGTTTTTTTTAACATTCATATAATGCAAACCATGATATCCCGCCGTGACTGGGTGGTAAGCTGTAAATGTAAAAATACAATTATGATTATTCATGATAGTTATGATTGAGATGAAAATTATAAAAATGATATGAACCTTCTTGTCTTTGTGAAGGATCTGGCTTGGTTCCTGTCATTCTACCTTCGCTACTTCTCCTGTTATATACCACTGTATGGCCTGTTTGGCTCATTGGTGCTCATAAGCATTGTCAGGTAAATATTTATCATCAACTCATCAACAAATGATTTGTTTCCAGTTAACAGACTGTGACTCTTAGTATTGTCCAGTTTTTTTAGTCATTTGAAAGTCTGCTGAAAGTTTGTAAATTAATTAATTTTGCTGGAAGATATGCAGGAAACCCAGAATTTATTATCAAATATTAAGTCAAATACATTTGATTAGTGTATACTTAGTAAAGTACACCTCGGTAGGAAGAGATTTTGTACCTCTTAGCCAAATAATCGTATTAAATGCATAATATTGCACTGTTTTAATGTTACAGGTTTTTGGAGAGTCACTGGTTTGTGTGGGTGACTCAGATGAATCACATACCGATGGACATCGATCATGAAAAGCACAAGGACTGGCTGACCATGCAGGTACCTGTACCATTTTCATCAGCTGTTGCTGTAAAATTGTGCAAATGTTTTGGAGAGTTTAAATATTTTGATTCGTCGATCACCGTTACCATCATTCTTCATCATTCTTCATCATCATTCATGAATGTCCCAGATCACAAATGTTGGTCTTGTTTCTGGTTACACCACTTTCTTTAATGATTAAAACCATGCCCTATATTAACTAGGACATTTTTTATTAACTCTTTTGTGCTCTTTTTGACTCATTCTCTTCTTCAGTTACAATCCACCTGCAACATCGAGCAGTCCTTCTTCAACGACTGGTTCAGTGGACACCTCAACTTTCAAATCGAACACCAGTAAGTCAAATAATGCAAATGTATGTTCAGCGTGCTGTGCGCTAGAGTATTGATGTTAAATTAGAAACACCCATGCAGATAGAAGCATCAAAGGTCCCTGAATTCTTGTTGCATGACCATAAACCAAAATTAGAAAGTATCTTATGTGAATAATAAGAAAAAAACAGATTTTTAAGGACAATTGTGTTTGTGTAGAACACCACACTCATGACACTCATAGTTAGAGGATTGAGTGGTGGTCATGTATGGCTTCAGCCAGTATACACTAAACTCAAGCTACTACTGGTGGTGAACCTCATCAGGGTCTTCAGTCAGTTATCACCCTTCTTAGTAACAGAACCTTTTGGGGAATCCAGAGTTCTACATCCATAGTTTCCAGTTAAAAGTGGCACTAGACAGACTGTCTGCGTGTTAAAGAGATCATCTGGGCCTTGAGTGAATTTACAATCTACACATTTTATGCCTTCCTGAGCATAAACGTGGTAAATGGAAAATTAAAAAAACGGCTTCATTTATGCTGAATTGGTGTTCCTACATCAAAGTGGATACTGAAACAAATTCTGAGACATGTCAGATGCTGTTATATCCGAGGAAAACTTCCTGTTTTCTTTCACAAGCTTGTTTCCTACGATGCCGCGCCACAACTACCATCTGGTGGCCCCGCAGGTCCGCACACTCTGTGAGAAACATGGGGTTCCTTACCAGGTGAAAACTTTGTGGCGAGGCTTCACTGATATTGTCACGTAAGTATTACGGTAGCACAGAATCAAAAAGGTTGCAAATACAGTATGTGGCTCACGCCTTCTTTTGATGGACTGCTTTTGTTCACGATTATTGGGCTGCTTGCCTGATACACAGACTGCTAATTAACTGTTGATTTGTCCATTTTTCATCATGACTTTCTTATTCAGGTCACTGAGAAGCTCAGGGGACCTCTGGCTCGATGCATATCTCCATAAATAACAGACTGCATTTCCTTCACTGGTGTAGAAGGAGTGTTTTTCCGCAAAAATTGATTGTACCTGAGTCGAGAGTGTGGGAATGATCTTCCTTGGTGTTGATGTTATTGATTAAGATTTACTGATCTTTAGTGAGCACTTTTCCTACATTGCCTTAAGAGTATCTTAATCAACAGCAGTGTGATGTTACACAACTGTGAAACCTGTCTGAGTTATTTAAAATTATTATTTTTGTTTCTGTCTTGTGATATTTGAATGATTAAACAAAACTGTTATCTTCTGTAAAATCTGTAACTACTTTAAAATGAATGTAACTACTTTGTAACTTTTTATTTCTACTCGGCAAAATGCCACATGAATCATTTCACTGAGCTCAATAAATCAAAATGAAACCTATTTGGACTCTGAAGGTTTGAATGAGAAATATTATTGCGGTGCTACATGTTTCTGCCTGTTGAGTCTCTCCTAGTATAAAAGCAAGCAATGTGTTGATATCAGGGTCCTCAGTGACTACACTGGGTTTGAGTGATGCTGGAAGTGTCGGTGATTCCACCAGTTGCCAGAAGCTCTCTCAGAAAAACAATCTTTGAATATACTGAAAGACTGTGGACATGTACTGTATATATAAATTTCTCACTGGGATGTTTAATGCAACCATTTTTCATTGCTCTTAAATCACAGCTGTTCACTTCATATGGATTATAATACAGACACAAAATCACGTTTTGTGTGATACATTTTGCAAGCACAAAATGATACAGAAAGAACTTTGTGAAAAGCAAAATGATGTGATATCTTGAAATGCTGCTTACTACTTTTATCCTGTTTTATGGTAAAGATTATGATCTTATCAGTCATGAACTTGGAGGGTGTGGTCCTGCTGGTTGACTCCCACACCATTACACTAGCATCAGTAATATGATCTATGCTATGACATGCCCATTCATTCACATATTTTCATGATTTTTATAACCAAGGTTACAACTGACCATGCAATCATAATACTCCTGAACTCAAACACTTTAATTTGGTGATAATCGAAATGAATTTGTCCTGGATAGAACTGTTGTCTTCTTGACTTCTCAAGGAACCAACCAACCAACACAGCCAACCAATGACAAGAAAACTTTTCTTTCTATACTTAACACGTTACAGTAACCTGTGAACTGTGATGTGAGCCAGGTGAGCTACTAGGTCACCGATGTTCTGGTACTCAAAACACCTTTATCACTGCAGCGTAAAAAGATGATGGGGACAACTGCCAGCTGATTACCTCACTGGAAGCAAACCATTCTCATTAAGAAATGTATCTCCCAGCAGTGACAAAGAAACTTTGACCCTTCTCGTTAGCTTGTATTTCAGTTAGTAATGGCCTACATTTCTCAGAACCCAGTACGATGCCTCTTGATAACATCCCCGAGCTTTTTCAAGCAGATAAGATTACAGCTGAATTCAAAACAAGTCAGAGTGACATTGACACGTACAAGTTACGCAAAGCTGAAGAGAAAACTGAAAAATATTAACTGCCCTGCAGCTGTATCTAATGCTTGTCTGCTGGGTTTACTGTCAACAAACAGGCTGGTTTCTGAACAAAAAATTGCCTAAAAAGAAAAGAAAAGAGATTAAAATCCATTCAGCAGAACCAACTATATGATCTTTTATTACATACACTGTTCTTCCAGCTTGGGATCTACGTGACCCAAGATGCTGCTGGGGTTGAATGTTGCAACACTCCTGTCAACTTAATGAATGGTGGCAAGCCACTAATGAGCACAATAACTTGAGTTTGATGCATATGACAGGAGATATAATTCATTTTAAATATGTTGACTTTTTAATTATTAAGTTAAATAGTAGCACACTGTAGAAAAACTATATGCTTCCGTGCCTAATGCAAGTCTCTGTTGATTCTGCCACACATGATGTAACTCACTATAGTTAAGGAAGCGTGGATAACAGTCAAATACGAATGCATTTATCTTTTTTTACATCCTTGTATTGTATTGTATTGTATTGGTGTATTGTGAGGTCAGGTCTCTGTAATAAATGACCAGTCAGTGAAACAATGCTGTGCACTCAAAGACCACAGAAATTTTCTTTTTATTCAGTCGTATCCTGTGTGATGAGCTGTCTTACCTGTAGAATTTATGCTTTAATTCTGCACAGGCCCGTACACCATCCAGCCCAGGACAGTCGTCACAGCATAGGGTCTGTCATGCTTTTGCTTCTGCACTTTCCCTCTCGGCTAAGACACTTGTTGCAAATCTCCATCCATCCATCCATTTTCTTCTTCTTATCCAATTCAGGGTCATGGTCAGGCTCAAGCATGTCCTAGCTGTTTTGAGAAGAGAGACAGGGTACACCTTGCAGTGACCTGGACGTGTTAGCTGTTGGATGATGTCTTTGTTCCTCTTCCTTTAACTGAACTTCACATACCTAATCTGGGTGGACATACTGTAGCTACTCATGCCATCTTCTGACGTCTCATACTCCTGTATTTTTACTTGAACTCTTGTTTCTGCAATAGCTGCTTCTAAAGCTAGTCTTTCTAGATAGCTTGTGTACTACTCTAAGTACCTTTGCTTTTTCATTAAAACAAACTGATGAGTTGAAAGACATGACAGATGAGATTTCAATGAACCTCCTTTTCTGGCTGGTTTGATATTAACAGACCTCACTTGTGATGCACTGTCTTCAGTGGCCTCATGATAGGTGAACATCCCCTATCTTATTATTATCATCAGCTGCTTTGTCATCTTTGCTTATTTTGCTTTCACTCAAAGCATCCATCCAGTTTACTCTTTCTTATGGAAACTGTCCAATAACCAACATTTTAGGCTCCATCTGCATCCTTTTCCTCTTCAGACAGAAGATCCTTTACTTACCTGGTGAGGTCTTCAAACTCCATGACAGTAGCAGGGAAATCATTATGCATACACTCTTGCACCTTTATCAACAACAATTATTATATTCTCAAGTTCTTTCTTATGACCAGCTAATATTATTCATCTGGCTCCAATACGCCTTTGCAGTTTATGCTCCAATGCTCTCTCAGTTAACTTGCTTGTTCTTTTAGATTGCATGTCTGGCATCAAATACACATCTGTGCTTATACCTTAATTGGTATCTAGTTCTCTCATTCACTATGGCTATGGACTATAATTGTTATTAATGTGACGTCTGTGGACTGAAAAATTTTTTTTAAATGAAAGGAAAACTTTTTAATCAGAGCAAAGCATCAATTCAGTTGAATGTGTGCGACAGTCATCTGATCAGTTAAGTAGGTAAGGGGCGTTGTTAATCAGTTTCAGCTACTTTGGTATTAATGAAATTAACAACAGGTGTATTAGAGGGGCAACCCCCAAAATGGGATTGGCTTTACTGACATTTTTCCATCCTCATTTTTTCTGTTTGTTTTTTTTTTTCACTCGTTTTGCATTTGCTAGTGTCAGTGTCACTGCTGGTAACATGAGGCAATACCTGAACCAGAGGTTGTGTAGGTAGTCCAACTAAAATGGCACATCAATATGTACCATTGCCAGAAGGTTTGCTGAGTCTCCCAACACAGTGTTAAGAGCGTGGAGGAGATTCCAGGAGACAGGTAATTACTCTGGGGGAGCTAGACATAGATGTAGCAGGTCTTTAACCCATCAGCATGACCAACATCTGCTCCTTTGTGTAAGAAGGAACAGGATAAGCCAGAGCCCTACAAAATGACTTCCAGCAGGCCACTGGGGGTGACTGAGGGCCAAATGTCCTCTAATGGGGCCTGTGCTCACTGCCTAGCATCTTGAAACTGGTAGGTCCACTACTGGGATCCTGTGCTCTTCACATAAGAGAGCAGGTTCACCCTGACCACATGTGACAGGGTTTGGAGAAGCTGTGGAAAACATTATGTGGCCTTGTTGTTGTTCAGTGGGGCTGCTTTAGTGGTGAGTCAGTGACATATCCATGGAGGGACACAAAGACCTCTGCAGGCTAGACAGTGGCATCCAGACTGCCATTGTCAGACCCTACACTGGTGCAGTGGGTCCTGGGTTCCCCCTGGTACACGACAAAGCCCAGCCTCATGTGACAAGAGCATGCAGGCAGTTCCTGAAGGGTGAAGGAAGTGATATCAGTGTTTTGGCTCCCAATCCTGCCTGACGTAAATCCAATAGAGCACCTCTGGGGCATTATGTTTCAGTCTATCCGATACCTCCAGGTTGCACCTCAGACTGTCCAGGAGCTTAGTGAAGCCCTGGTCCAGATCTGGGAGGAGATCCGCCAGGACACCACCCATAGTCCTATTGGGAGCATGCCCCAACTTTGTCAGGCATACATACAAGCACACGGGGGCCATACAAACTACTGCGTACCTGCAGATGGTGCAATGACATTTTTGGCACAATAGACTAGCCTGCCGCATCGTTTGTTCACTTTGATTTTTTCAGTGTCTTTGAATTCAGCCCTCTGTAGGTTGAATATTTTCATTTCCAATGTGGCATCCTTTCATTTCTAACACATTTCCCTGTCCAGATCAGTATATTCAGCTTGAGATCTGGTGTTTTTTTCAAAGTGTTCCTTTAATTTTTTTTTTTAGCAGTATATTTCTAGAGAACACCAGAGACAACATAAGACTAATGGTACGCCTACATACTGTATCATCATTGAGATTAAATGACAAAGAAGTATTTTGATTAAAGGTGCATTACCTGATACAATAGAATTTGCAGATACATTGTTAATAACCCTTCTTATTCACAGTAAAGTAAAAATATTTGTGATTTAATTGTAGCAACAGTTCAAATTCAAAAACACGACAGTAGGACAACAACCTGTGCTTACTGTTGCTATTTGTCTGTTGTTGGGTGGAGCAGCATTTTTAGAAGATGCAAATTAGTGGTCACAAAAGTTAACTTACAACATGTTTTTGGGAGTGTTTCTAATTTCAAAGTATCCGCATGTTAAGTGATGTGGCAGTACAAAACTACCGGATCTATAGTTGTACAAATTGTCCTATTTTACAACAGTGCGCTCTTAAGTGAGTCATTGTTTTACGACACTGAATCGTGTAGAAATGTGCTATCGCGTCCATTATGGTGGTTTGTCGATCAGGTTCAGGAGGGCATATTAAATAAAAATGGCCTTAGAGATGGAAACTTTCTGCTCTTACTGGATCACTGACAGCAAAATAATGATTACAGTGGCGTCAACGTTACTTTAAATTGGACACTTGAATGCATGCAATATGTGTGATTTGTAAGGTTACTGCATTTTCTTTAACCTTTGATGGTCTGCATATTTGTTTAATGTACATTGCATGCTTTTTTATGTAACAGTTGTTTTTTAAAAGTTATTTCACGAGTGCATTTATTGCAATCGTTTTGAAATTAGACCATTAAAATATCGCGGATGAATTGGGAGTCAGTTATGTCCATCTCCGTGACCGAACCGGACTCTATTACAGTCCCCCGCGCACTCTTTTTCGCCTGTATGCTCCCACGACTTTGCACTGTGCAGATGAGCAGTTTATTGAGCCTATGGCATTCTGGCCAGCAGACGTGAATGCACTGAGCGCCGATTGGCCCAGACACCTCGAATGATCTGCTCAGAGTTTGTACAGAAGGAGTGCGTGGATGAAAGGGTGTGCGTTTAGGGAAGGGAGAGGATGGGTTTTGGGAAGATTGTTATATAAAAAGGACCTGAAGCCTCGGAATCGATCTTTTAAACGAGCCCGAAACCCGGAGAGGCTGGTTACAATCTGGATGTTGTAAGTAAATATTATTTTCATGTCGTGGCGTGCGCAGCCAGCCACCCCTTATCTGCAGCTATTAATTATTTAATTCGCAGGCGATTAATGCTTTTAGATGGCGCTTCAGTCAGATTTGTGTCGGGGTTTTTTACACGTTAACGTCGACAAAAAACATTTTCCCAGCCTGCGCTTTCGTGTATAAAACGCACTTGTGCGCTCAATATTGTTCAATTTCCTGTTTTTAAGTATTTGAGAATGTGCGTCCAACTGTTATATTGCGGTTTAATTTTGATGCAGATGAATGACGCAAAGTCTGTAGGTGAAAACCGACCTGCTTCACCAGCAGCTTCAATAGATGGTTGTCGGATTTCATCATGAATTATTAGTGAGGATGTTGTACTCCTCTTTGTTTTTAATCTGTGCCACCATCAACTTATTGAACTAAAGAGGGCAACAGCATAAAATAAAACCTTCCGTATGAGTTTTCCTCCTCACGTAAACCCGTCCTTTTTTACATCCAGGTGTGAAACTTTGTGGCTGACTGACCCTTTAGAGTTCAGGTGAATTTACCAGAGAGAAAGCGGTGAAGATGGGAGGTGGAGGCCAGCAGACGGAGCCAGGAGAGCCGACCAGCGGGAAAGCTAAGGGTGTTTACACCTGGGAGGAGGTGCAAAGCCACAGCAGCAGGAATGATCAGTGGCTGGTCATCGATCGAAAGGTTTATAACATCACCCAGTGGGCCAAAAGGCATCCAGGAGGGTTTCGAGTCATCAGCCACTATGCTGGCGAGGATGCCACGGTATGTCACAAACTATATAGGTCCGTGCATTGATATTCATGAGTTTATTTTGACCATATAAATACACATCCACTGCTTATTTTTGTCCCTTTCATGGCACTGCGTGATACTCCCTGTAAACCAGACCTGGACAAGTAGTAGGAAATCAATACGCATAAATGAATGGTTGACAATTTTTACTCTGCTTTACTCTGTCACTTTTCAGAAAACAAATCAAGCATAAACAAAAATAAATAAATAAAGCATTAAAGAAGTCCAACACACTCTTAGGGATGAAACAGAGCTCCCAGCTTTTGTCAAGCTTCTTTGCCTCCAATCCTTTTTTAACTCTCAGATTCTCAGAGCAATTTTCAACAGTCAAGGTGGATAAGGAAGATCATGCTTTTACGGCGGTAGCTCCACTTCCTCTTGCAATCAAATGTTCCCCTTTATTGATACTTTGATTTTACAGATACTTATACAGAAAATGTAATTAAATTAATTGTAAAAAATCCACTGGTCCTACACACTGTGGTGTGACAGAGATTACACCACAATGGGAAGCACCATTAAAATTAGCGCTCACCCTAACTCAGTGATCACACTCCAATACCAGAGGTTAAAGGTAATCAAGTTAAAATCAGGAGCACAATATCTTTAAAAAAAAACAACAACAACAGAAAGTTACATATTAAAAGTGCAAACAGTTAAAATCAATAATAATTTAAAAAAAAAATAAAATAATTGGTGCTTGACTGAAATTTCAAAAAGAAACAAAGAACATTTAGAATCACACATAGCATGAACACAACAGCCTCAAAAATATGTAAAAGGTAAAAAGGTGCCTGGACTTCTTTACATCATGTTTACAGGCATTCCAGCATGCATGTGGCTTTGAGTCATAGGCTTTCTTATAATCAATCCAGGCAGTGCACAGGTTGGTCAGTCTGATTTTTACAGTTATTTTAAAAAACTGATTATTTGTGTTTTTGCTGTCAATCAGCTTCTAAATTAACTCAAGATTGTAATCTGAATATAACACATACAATAGATATAAATTTAGGGTATGATGTAAATTAGTGACATGGTGTAATTGGCCATAATAGTAATTAAACAAAATTTCCAGTCTCAGGTATGTTGATAATTTTATTAATCCTACTATACAAAAAATTATATTAAAAATAATCTTATGGAATTCATAAAATGAGGTCTTTGAAATAGACTTTGAAAATCTGAAAAGTAAACAGTCACATGAGGAAAAGTCATGGTACATATGCATATCTATCTATCTATCTATCTATCTATCTATCTATCTATCTATCTATCTATCTATCTATCTATCTATCTATCTATCTATCTATCTATCTATCTATCTATCTATTTT
>VUQK01012916.1:47644-59626 GCA_015106715.1 Bujurquina vittata | reverse complement strand
CCACTGGGTCCAAACACCACACACACAAACTGACAGGTTGCATGCATATCTATCTATCTATCTATCTATCTATCTATCTATCTATCTATCTATCTATCTATCTATCTATCTATCTATCTATCTATCTATCTATCTATGCTAAAGATCATGGACCCTCTGTGGCCTATTACCAGGACAATACCTGCTTTGACTGTCACAATCAGCTGATGTATACCATGGCAACAGTGATCCTTGATCCTACAAGAACAGGCTCCAGTAACTATCACAGTGGCAGACATCCAAGAAAGAGTCTCAAAGAGTCCTGACATGATTCACACCTACAGGCTAAAGAAGTAGCAGCGTGGCGGTGTGGTGGTTAGCACTGCTACTGTACCTATAATGACATCTAGAAGGTCAGGGCTCGATTCCACTTTGGCCCAGGCTGTATGGCTGTATGTTTGCAATTTTACACTGTGTTACTTGACAGCCCAAAGACATGCAGTTACTGGTGTTAGGTTAATTGGTCACTCTAAATTGCCCATAGGTGTGAGTGTGAATGGTTGTCTGTCTCTCTGTATTGGCCCTGTGACAGGCTGGCAACCTGTCAGCTGGGATAAGATCCCTCATGACCCTGTACAGGATAAGCGGAAGAGAATGGATGGATGGATGGATGGATGGATGGATGGATGGATGGATGGATGGATGGATGGATGGATGGATGGATGGATGGATGGATGGCTAAAGAAGTTGACTATATTCCATGAGCACCTGACAGCCCTCGGAAATGGCTGACCGAAGGACGGACAGTCCTGATCACCAAGGAGCCCCCAGAAGGTACCAGTCCGAACTACCTCCCTGCCTCAGTACAATATGGAAGCTCCTGTCAGGCACATGGCTCAACACAAGAGTGGTGCCCAGAAAAAAATTGGCAGTAACACCAGAGGAGCAAACCACCAGCTACTGGTAGATAAAGAATTCACTTGAGACTATAAGACCAGATTGACCAACCTGTGCAATTCCTGGATTGACTACAAGTCTATGGCCCAGTGCCACACACATAAATCCTGAAATGCCTAGAACTGTGCAAGAGCAACAGGACCTTATAAGAGTCTTCATAGGAAATCAATGGGGTTGTGGAGAACAACACTGGAGGCCAGCTTCAAGCCGATTGCACAAGTCACCATCAAATGTGGGATTTACCAAGGAGATGCTCTGTCCCTACTGCTGTTCTGCATAGGCTTGAACCCTCTAAGCTATCATTAACAAGACTGTCTATAGAATGGAACAAACATCAGCCACATCCTCTGCATGGATGACATCGAGCTGTATGCCAGGAGTGAACAAGATATCGATTCACTGATCCACACCTCTAGGATCCACAGCAATGTCATTTGGACTGGAGAAGTTTAGACACAGAAGGTAGTCAGAACTGAGGGGATTGCACTACTAGAAGGCAACGTCGCAGGCACTGAGGACAACTACAAGCACCTTGGAACCATGAAGAGGCCGCCAGGAAAGCTGCAACTGCCAAGTACCTGCAGAGAGTAAGGCAAGTCCTGAGGAGTCAGCTGAATGGGAAGAACAAAATCTGGGCAATCAACACGTATGCCCTGCCAGTTATCAGATACTGTGCTCGGATAATAAGCTGGCCAAATGAGGAGAAAGAAGCAGATATCACCTTTCACCCCAAATCCAGCTGAGATTGTATGCTAAGTGAAAGAAAGGAGGCTGAGGACTAGTGGGTGACAGACCCACTATCAGGGATGAAACCCAGAGATCCATGAGTACTTCAGAAAGATGGTCACAATTGAACGCATACTTAGTGAATACCTCAGGCAGAAGAAACCCAAGAAAGAAAAGGAACAAGATCAGAAAACATGATGGAAGGATAGGCCCCTGCACGGCATGTACCACTGGCAGATAGAAGATATTGAAAAATCCTATCAATGGCTGGACAAAACTGGACTGACAGCACAGAGGCACTAATCGTGGCAGCACAGGAACAAGCTCTATGGACGAGATCAATAGAGGCTGGGGTCTGCCACACCAGGCAAGACCCCAGGTGCAGGCTGTGCAGAGATGCCCCTGAGACAATCCAGCACATAACAGCAGGGTGCAAGATGGTAGCAGCCAAGGCATACATGGAACGCCATATCCAAGTGGATATATATATATATATATCTCTAAGGCATACTTTATTGATCACTTTTTCCACCACTAAACCTTTTGTTCATTTTTATTATCGTTTCTCTTTTTTCCAGGAGGCATTCACTGCTTTTCATCCTGATTATAAGTTTGTTCAAAAGTTCCTGAAACCGCTGCTGATTGGAGAGTTGGCAGCAACGGAGCCCAGCCAGGACCGAGACAAAAATGTGAGCCTTTAATTAATGTCCCTTATTTACATAGCAGCTTTAGAGTCACTTTGATAATGTGAGTGTTGTAGACAAATAAACGAGGGACAGAGGTAGCTTAGACTCTTCACAGATGTGCTTTGTTAGATATGAAGTTTTGAGTGTTGGGAACAGCTGAGATTCTAGATTCTAGGTGATTCTAGACCCACCTTAATGACTGTTTCACTGCATCAAAACTTAAAATGCCAACATTTTACTTGATTTCACAAGTGTATTATCAGTGTATTATCACCTTTTCAGTTTTACGGCATTGACTGTCTTTTCTTCTCTGCACACAGGCAGCCATCGTACAGGATTTCAAAGCTTTACGAGCTCAGGTAGAGAACCAGGGTCTGCTTCAAAGTCAGCCTTCGTTTTTCTTCCTTCACCTCGGTCACATCATGCTGCTGGAAGCCCTCGCATGGCTGATTGTCTGGATGTGGGGGACGGGCTGGATACTGACCTTACTGTGCTCAGTGTTGCTGGCAACTGCTCAGGTGATTCAGACATAAACTTTAAATGAAACTTGTTATGGTTTTCCTGTCATGAGTGGGTGAATGAGGACAGAATAAACCAACAGAATCCAGAAAGGAAAATGTTCTTGGCTATCTGTCTCTGTGTTATCCCTGCGCTAGGCTGGTGACCAGGGTGTACACTTCACCCTATGGTAGCTGAGAGAAAGGGGAAAAAGAAAACATAAACACAAAAAAAATAGAGATAAAAGACTCAAAGGCCAAAATTAAACAAGAAGTAACAGACTAAACAGCAGGGAAACAGGACTTAGATGGAGACTGACAGTGAATCAGGAAACTGGACCATTTCTGAAGCATAGGAGGAGGCTAATGGTGATGTAGACAGGACCCCTCTGGTGGCTTGGCTGGTGATTGGTGGAGGGGAGCCTGGATTCCTCATGTGGCTGAGCTGAAGGGTGACAGGTGACAGCTTTCGCCCTAGGATGCTTAGCGTCAGCCAGCGCAGGATGTTCAGAGTTCACAAGTGTCACCAACTCAGGCAAAGTTTCTAAGGAGGCCCCAGGTGGAGAAACAATCTCTGGGTTGGACCTTGTGTCAGCAGTCATGGGCAAAAAAGCTGGCTGTGGTTGGGGCCTGGCATCAGGACGTGTGGGCAGAGAGACTGGCTCTGGCTAGGGATGATGCAGAGCAGGGTGGCGGTTCAGGTGTCCAAACTGGAGGGAGAGCAAGGAAAGCGAGGCAGTTCGGGAGGCTGGCCTGGCTTCTAGCGACGGAGGTGGAGCTGTTTCTGGGAACCTGTCTGAAGGCACAAAACCCATGTCCATTTCATTTCCTTAATTTCTGACATATATGTCTGTGTAGATTCTCAGTTATCCAGGTCATCGTAGTCTCTGGAGTTTGAAAAAAGGCAACTGGACTTCTTTTCGTTTCTTGAAGACATTTTGCCTCTCATCCGAAAGCCTTCTTCAGTTCTCACTATGTCTTCAAGAAACAAAAAGGAGTCCAGTTGCCTTTTTTTCTCCAGAGTCTGACATATATGCTTTTACAAAGGTGGATGCACAGACAAAGTATTAAGTATTGGATAATAATGATAATAATGCATATGTACAATCCCTGTGAGCCAAAAGCTCAGGCTTCAGACTGCTCTAAACACTCAGTTTCAGTTTCTGCTCTTACCTTTCTATGATACAGCGAAGGAAGGTGCCCCTAATGTGATCACCTATGATCACACAGGCTATGGCTGCGAGCACAGAAGCCACTCCCACAGACCATGCAAATTGTGTTTTCAACCAATGAAAAGAAAGCTGCCTTTAAGGCTTGTTTCCAACAGAACATGAACTGATGTGCAGCCCTAAGGTCCAGTATAACAGTTGTTTCTTTTCTTTGTCTCTAGTCGCAAGCTGGATGGCTGCAGCATGACTTTGGTCACCTGTCGGTCTTCAAAAGATCCCGCTGGAATCACGTTGTGCACAAGTTTGTCATTGGTCATTTAAAGGTAACCGCTCTCAGTTATATTAAGTTTATTTTTTATGTAAAATAAATACAGATATTGAAAGATTGTTTTTCTCAGGGAGCTTCAGCCAACTGGTGGAATCATCGACACTTCCAGCATCACGCTAAACCCAACATCTTTACTAAGGACCCTGATATCAACATGTTGCATATCTTTGTACTTGGACAAACTCAACCAGTGGAAGCAAGTAGCACAGCACTAATATTTCTAATTTCTTCAAACATTCGTGCGGTCCAATATTCACCATGCTCTGTTTTCCTCTGTGTTACAGTATGGGATAAAGAAGATCAAACACATGCCCTACAATCACCAACACCAGTACTTCTTTCTCGGTACATTTCTTCAGCATCATTTTAAAAGAATAAAAACGATATACTTTATAACACTGCAACTTTTTAGGAACAGTTTTTGTCTTTTTTTTTCTTTTAGTGGGACCACCATTGCTCATTCCAATTTATTTCTACATGCAGATAATGAAAACCATGATATCCCGGCGTGATTGGGTGGTAAGCTTTCATCCTCTGGGTTTAGTTTAGATTAAATATTTAAGCATAAGTGACAGCTATATGTAAAAAACAAGATTATAGTGAATTAAGATTGTTCTTAGGAAGAAACTATATAAATCATACCCATTTTCTTGTTTTGTAAAGGATCTGGCTTGGTCTTTGTCGTACTACCTTCGTTTCTTCTCCTGTTACATACCTCTGTATGGTGTGTTTGGCTCATTGGCAATCATGTTTTTTGTCAGGTAAATATAAAGAATCAACCAAAGCTCTTCCTAATAAGGCATACTTTATTAAACATTATCTTGAATTACTACTGATCTGTAAATCGTTAACAAATAATTTGCTACCAGTTAACACACTCTGACTCAAGAGGTTATCCAGAAGCACCTAATTTAGCAGTATTTTGTTGGAAGATGTGGGGGAAACCCTGAATTTATTATCAAATCTTAAAGCAAATATATTTGACTACTTTAGTAAAGTATGCCTCATTAGGAAGTGATTCCATTTTTTGCGCTCCTCGGCTACATGATATAGCACCTTGTTCAATCAAAGTATTATATAGTTATTAATGTTACAGGTTTTTGGAGAGTCACTGGTTTGTGTGGGTGACTCAGATGAATCACATACCGATGGACATCGATCATGAAAAGCACAAGGACTGGCTGACCATGCAGGTACCTGTACCATTTTTACCAGCAGGTGCAACAGACATTTGATGATTTCATTAAACTTTTTGAGGCATGTGTTTATTAACGCATTTGACATTCTCCTCTTCAGTTGCAATCCACCTGTAATATCGAGCAGTCCTCCTTCAACGACTGGTTCAGCGGACACCTCAACTTTCAAATTGAACACCAGTAAGTCTAATGAGTGCAGCAAATGCAGACAACAATCTAGAATACCAAAATTAAATTAGAGACACTTGGTCTACAGATACAGTGCAAATGTCTTGAGCCATCCCCTCATTTCTTCATATAATGCCTCCAAGGAGCCAGACTTTCCTGTGCTTATGTTTGAACACAAAACCACAACACAAAGCAAAGTTGAAAACCAGCCCAAAGAGACTTCAAAGTCATCGCCACAGTGATTCAGGAACACGCACAGGTAGAAATTAAGGCTACAATGCTACGAGCCTGACTGCTCCTCACAGTTTTTGCTGCACATTGAAATTCAGGCTCTGGCTGCTGATCTGGGGTCAGCATACATTCACACACAGCCTTAACATCATTATGGATTCTTGGCTAGTGTTGTGTTATGGCTCTTTGCTAGCATCTGTTGAGTTAGTGTAATGCAATTATTTCTGTCCTGGACATATTTTGCACTTTACAATCACATTCTTGTCCTTTCTTGCAATAAAAATTAAAGTAATGTCCCTCTCTTTACACCTCAAAAGTTGTAGACTGCACTACCATTTTCCTTCTCCCAGTACATGAACCAAAATTAGCTGATTAGCTGTTTTGTCCATTCTACCCACCCATCATGCAGATAACATTTGTAATGCAAGTAACGACGTAATTGTAACTGTAATGTGATTACCAAATTTAGTACGGTAATGCATTGAATTACTACATTACAGAAAAATGTAATGCGATTACAGTAATGTGTTAGTTCAGAATGCTTTACACCCCACACTATGACTCATTCAAGTATAAAAAAGGCACTTGATTCAAGACCTGAACCAGCGTTTTGTCTACACATAACAGACAACTTAATAAAGAACCAGACTGTTAGAAGCAGCCTGTTTCAAAAACACATAATTTGTTCCCATTTAAAAAAATAATGAAAATAACACAGTGTAACAGACATAAAATAGTATTTTTGCCCCAATAAGGGAATTCTGAAAAAACTATTAGCCAAAAACTTGGCATATCTCAGGATAATGTGCAGTGTGTCCTTTAAAAAAATCTGAGGAAACTGGACAAGTGAGGACAAAAGAAGTGTCAGGCCTTAAAAACTACAACAGTATCTGAAAGTCATGTCCTCAAGGAATGGAAAAAAATACCCAGCAAAGATCTGACTCCTGAGAACCTGAGAGATGCATCTGGCCCTTCAGTTCATCTATCTGCTGTTTACTGAAGCCTCATCAAAAATGGTCTCAGAGGAAGTGTGGTTATCAAGAAGCCATTCTTTAGGAAGGGAAACCTGGAGAAAAGCTGAGGTATGCCAAACTACACAAGAACTGGACTGAAAATCATTGGCAACAGGTCTGATGGAGTGATGAATCCAAATTTGAAATTTTATTTCAAATCATGTCCGGATGAGGTCAGGAGAGAGGTGCCATCTGTAAAACATGATGGAGGTTCTGTCGTGGTTTGGGGCTGCATTTCAGCCAGTAGTTGGGAATCTTGTCAAGATGTATGGAATTATGAACAAGCCCTGTCAGATTTTGATCCACCATGCAATACCATTTGGAAAGTGTCTGATTGGCAGCAGGTTCCTTTTCCAACATGACAGTGATCCCAAACATACTGGCAATGCAGTAAAAGCATACCTCGATAGAAAAACTGTGTTTGGGCTGTGGGGGGAATGGCCTCCGCCAGAGCCCGGCCCTCAACATTACTGAAGCAGTGTGGGATCATCTTGATGGAGAACAGAACAAAAGGCACTCAACATCCAAAGAAGAGCTTTGAATGTCCTTCAAGAAGCCTGAAGGACTATTTATGAAGACTGCTTAAAGAATTTACAAGAACGTTTACCTAAGAGAGTTCTGGCTGTGTAGAAGAATAAAGGTGATCATACCAAATATTGACTTTTAAGCTCATGAGAATTTTACATTCTCCCTATTTGCTTTATAAATTGTATTTTAATTTATGTTTCAAGAAACATACACCTATTTCTTTTTGCCTAGCAAAATCTAAAGAAATGAGGGGTGGCTCGAGACTTTTGCACAGAACTTTACATGCATCAGAGGGCCATTAAAATCTTGGAATGGTCCTGTTGCATAACCAGAATGAAGTTAGTTATGTTGAGACTTATTTTTTGTTATATATACTGAAAACCAATGATGGACCCCATCAGGCGGCTACAGTAATCACTGTTTTCTTAGGGAACAACATCGTTATATCAGTTGCTTCCACACCTACAGATTATAAAAACTGTAATTATGGGCACATTTCCAGCTGTTTTCAATAAACTTTGTTAAATAACAAAGTTTACTAGGCGTGAGTTCTGTTATTTGGCCTACAGCAGAAACCAGTTTCTGTGACTCTCCAGTGTAAATAATGCTAATGTGATTTTTTTTTGTTTTTTTTGTTTGTTTGCTTGTTTGTTTGTTTGTTTAAATTAAAGTGTTTGGACAGTAAATATTTTAATTAAATTTTGTTACAAAAATATTAATTGAGATTTGGTCAAAAAAACAAAAGTAAAAATATGTAAAAGCCTTTCAAGTTGGAGAGGGCGCTGTGGTCCCTCGCCTATGTCAAAGTGAAACAAATTCTGAGACGTGCCAGACGCTGTTACAACTGAGGGAAACATCCAGTTTCTTTTCTCTCTCTAGCTTGTTTCCTACGATGCCGCGTCACAACTACCACCTGGTGGCACCGCAGGTCCGCGAACTCTGTGAGAAACACAGGATCCCTTACCAGGTGAAAACTTTGTGGCGAGGCTTCGCTGATATTGTCACGTAAGTACAACAGCAGAGTATCTAAAAGGTTGTAAATACTGTATATGGCTTAATTTATGGAAAGACTGATGGACTACTTTCTTTCTAACTCCCTTATCCAGATCACTGAAAAGTTCAGGGGACCTCTGGCTCGATGCATATCTCCATAAATAACAGAAGCATTTCCTTCACTGGTGGAAAGGGAGTGATTTTCTCTTTGTCATCAAAAACCGATTGTATCCATTTGGGTTTTAAAATTCAGTTGATAGTTGTGGGAATGACCTTTCTTTGTTGTTGATGTTAAGTCTTTGTTTGGTTTTCAGATTTGCTGATTTTTTTTATAGATTAAAGAGTTTTCCTAAGTTGCCTTAAGAATATCTTGATCAGCAGTGATGCGATGTTATAAATACAGTTGTGAAACTTGCCCCTGTGACTTATTTAAAATGAGTTTTCTTTTTCTATCTTGTGACTATTTGAATGATTAAACTGGATATTTTGTTTCCACACAAACTATATTTCTTTTTTTTTTCATTATCTCCTGTCAAATGTGTAACTACTTTAAATACAGTTCTTGTTGTGCTCTTTCAGTATACAATAAAGAAACTGTGTTGACCATTAAACCAATGACAAACATAAGAATTATTGACACAAAAGACATCTTTGAAAATAATTTTCAAACTTTTTATTTTGGTTATTTTTTTAGCCCCAAAACATTTACAATCCCTTGAACATTTTCCCTCAATTTCAAATTAATTATTCATACAGAAAGAAAATATTTACTGCAAATACAAACTGCATTTCTGCAGTATGGGTACACGTGTGTGTGCTCAGTGATGATCTCTGTCTGGTGGCTTTAGAGTGTTCTGGCACAAAGCAGCCCCAAAATGTATATTTACATTTGTATTTTGTGAATTTAGAGTGAATCTTCTCCTCTAAAAGACTGCAGGTGTTTTACACATGTCACCAGCTACCTACCTGTGTACACTTCCACTTGTCTTAACATGCTCAGATAAACAGTGAGAATTGAAATGCCAGTTTTCTTCACACAGTATCTAAGGGTTCTCAGATTTTCAGCAAACAAGCACATCTATGAATGAAACAGCTGTGTAAGCAGTTTGACAGATGTTTGTGACTGACTAGTGCTCCTGCTGCACAGTGACCTTTGAGTAGACACGAATGCCTTCTTTGCACTCTGCTTTCACTTCTTCTTTGTTCAGGGAAAGCAATTTGGCTCCAGTCAGGAGCTCCAAACGGGAACAGTCCATACAATGGGACCAATCAGTTACAGTCTAATACAAAATTATAGTATTATTTGATGCAACATTGCTTCTGCAGAAAGTGCACGCTTTAGATAGAAAGGGACGTTTTTATGGTACTGTGACACGTCATGGGAGAAAAAGGACAGATGTAATCAATAACGTTATCAGCTGCATTTGTCTAAATGCTTACATGCCACTTGTGCCAACATGGTCACACTTTTATGGCAGTGCATCAGACCAACAGACGCTGTTCACTACCACTCAAAAGTCTGGACACACTCCTGTCTTGCATTTCAGTCAGAACTTCAAATGCAACTTAAGACCAGGATACACTTATTAGCAGAACGCTTTACTGCAGCAGTAGCAGTATTATCACAGGGTATCAGAGTACATCTGAAAACTGATACCCTGCAGCAAGATAGCAAATCAAAACCACTAGAGGACACTGGCACGGACGTGAAATTCAGGGAATGATATTCAAGCTGCTTTCTGGGAAGAGCACATGATGATCAAAGAAAGACCAGTAACTCCTCATCCCTCCCAATTGTTTCTTTTCAAACCAACTTATTTATCAACCATTAACCTGGAACAAGGATTAACATCAGACACATGGAGAGATTAACAACGCATCTCCCTTCAGTTATTGTATTTGCAAATTCTTTGGTTGCGTTTTAAAAAGGCTTACAGCACATCAAATAAAACTGAGACCATTAAACCGGTTCTACTTAATGAATTAGAAAATGTGCAGGCAGCTTATTGAGGCCACCCTGGTCAGCGGGGGAGAGAATACTGCGCGCTGATTGGCCCAGACGCTGTCGAATGATCTGCTTGGAGTTTGTACTTAATGATCGCTACATAAAGCGGAGCTGAACCCTTTAACCGGGCTGTTGATGGGACTGAAACCCGGGGAGAGTGGTTAAAGTCTGGATGCTGTAAGTTAACGCTTGTCTTCATGTTATTGCCTGCACCGCCAGCCATCCGTGCTGATGACTGATTGAGTTATGAGGCGATTAGTGCTTTTTAGTGGCGCTTTTGTCACTTTGCGTCGGGTTTTTACACGCTAACGGCGACTATACTTTGGGCAATTTCCGCATTCACACTTATTGTATGTGCGCAGCGTAGATGCATTTCCCGTTTTTTGATTATTTGAGTTGTGCATGTGGCATTTGGTTTAATCTTTAATGTCGGAGCTTTAGATGAAAGCCGGCCTGCTTCACCAGCAGCTCCGAGTGCTGGCTGCTGGATTTCATGAATAATTAGCGAGGATGTTGCGCTCCTTTGTTTCATTTCTGCTACATTCAGCTTCTTGAGAAGCCGCACCAAACAAAAGCTTCCCTGTGTGTGCTGCTGCCCGCATAAACAGTTCAGAGGGTTCATTTTGTTTCACATGCAGGTTTGAAACTTTGGCCCTTTAGAGTTCGGGTGGATTCAGAGCAGAGAAAGCGGTGAAGATGGGAAGAGGAAGCCAGCAGACGGAGCCAGCAGAGCCGGACAGCGGGAAAACGAAAGGGGTTTACACTTGGGAGGAAGTTCAGAGACACAACAGCAAGAATGATAAATGGCTGGTCATCGATCGAAAGGTTTATAACATCACCCAGTGGGCCAAAAGGCATCCGGGAGGGTTTCGAGTCATCAGCCACTATGCTGGAGAGGATGCCACGGTATATTACGGGTTTTCTTTCTATTTCCTTCTAAATAAAATAAGAATGTATAGGTCTGGGCATTAATATTTTGCATGATTTTACTTTTAATCAAATAAAATGACCCAAATATTGTGGTTAACTGCAATTCTGAGGTGGCCCACAGTTTACTTTTTCCCATTTCATGACACTCCTGAGCCGGACTTGGATCCAAGGATGGAAGCTGCACACAGTAGATGGCCAACTATGCGCCTTATTCTCCACTACATTTTTATTTAAATCGACTTCTTTCTCTGCTTAGTTTTACTGTAGTTAGTTGTTTCTTTTGAATTTTACATTATTAAAAAGTCTAACACATTCCTCGTGATTAAACAGACCATGGCTGCAAGAATAAATCGACCTTTCTGCACTGAAGCCAGTGGTGTCTTAATGTCTTACAAGTTTTTATTCTGCTGTCTCTTTTGCTTTTTGCACATATTTATGAATGCTGCCTGTCTTTTACTTCGTATCCTATACAATCCTTTGATCAACACTGGTTGTTATAAACATGCTTGTAATAAACTTGATTTGATTGATTTTTTTTTTTTTTGAACAATTCTTACGATACTTTTCAAAAATTTT
>VUQK01012916.1:18561-32667 GCA_015106715.1 Bujurquina vittata | reverse complement strand
TTGGTAAAGAAAAAAAAAACCCCCCAACCCTTCCCATGCACCTAGCCCAGCCTTTTTTTGAACCGGAAGACGTTTGTCTTACAGCTCGCCTTGCTACATTTAAAAAATTAAAAATTAAACAAAATATTTAGAATAAAAAGCGAGTTGTGGATGTACAGTGTGTGAAGTCTCACCTTGCGTGTCCACGGCTGCCACTCGTCCCTTTGCAGCAGGTGAAGGGCCCTTGGGGGCCGAGGGGGGGAGGATAGTCTCTCTGTGGCGCTTCATTTTCTCCTGGTTGACCCTAAATGAGGGGGGCATGAAGACCTTCAGCACACTGACATCAAGTGAACTCACTACTAGTTACCTTTGTAAATATGCCTCTGACTGAAAGAGTTTATACACATATGAGTGTGTGTAACGGCAGCACTAATCTCACTTCAGAGTCTGAAGCCTCATGTTCTTCCCATGCTTGATGTCTCCAATGGCACTGTCGATGTCTGCATGAACCATCTCAGCCTGAAGAGACACAAAAATCAAAGTCAACATCAATAAACAGAAAAATAATTTCCAGTTTCTGTGCTGTGTAGTAGGTTCACTGGAGGCATGTACCTGTTAAAGAAAAAGTATTTCCCTGCATCCTATAATATGAAGCAAAGTTTACAGGTAAACTTTTCATTAAGAGTTTGAGAAGGGTTAACGGAGAAATATAAGCTTAGATAGAAGTATAGAAGCACAGGAGCCCTTTTTTGTTTTTTCATTAATGGCCTGAAATAACAGGAAATGAATTGAATAAGGTAACAAAGAATTATTGCCTTTACTGTACAAGGAACAATGGTCCTTATGTTTAAAGTCAAAGCTTGATTCTGAGCCAGGAAACAACCCTGATTAGTGGCGACTCTGAACAACACAGACATCATGTTGTTACAGTGAGTTAATGGTGTTCCATCCTCTTAGGGATAAATCTTTCACTACATAAATATACTGGCTGCAAGGACAGTAGCACTGAAATCTGACCAGCAGTGCTCTTCCATCCATCACACACAAACAATACGATCTGTAACATTCAAACTGACACCCACCTCCACCTCGTCGCAGTTGAAGAAGTGGATGTCGGGTTTGTGCTGGTCCTTGTCCTGACACACGAGCAGCAGCACGGAGGGGTAACGGGTCTGATTCAGCACTGGCTGACACATTTGGATGGTGGGGAGAGGGAAGTTCTCCAACTCTTCCTGTAGGAGAACGACAGAAAAAGGTGAGACAGAGAAAGAGCAAGACACTGAGAGTTGCAAGTCCACAGAAAGTTAAAAGCACAAAACAACCATGCACGTAGCCTTTCAATGGATTTGTATGAATGACAAAGCATAATTTAAGGACTTCAGTAGCAATTACTTTATTTCAGTATCACAACTGAAAACCAAGGGCAAATAAGTGTGGTTATGTTGAGGACAAAGGAAAATATGCTAACAGCACTGAGAGGTAGTTGGTTTTATGTAGTGTTGACAGCTCTGGAAATAACTAGACAAACTACCTTGGTTGAAAGTTATAATGTATGCTTTCCACTGTAATTATAAAAATGATGGTAGTTAGCTGCACTTTTATGTCTCTTGAACGTCCTGCACCTCAATGCTGACACTTCTGTAAAAGGACTCCGCGTGAGTGCAGATCTTTCCTTAATTGAATACGACCTGGATTGTATTTTATGGTGTGCAGCACACACATGAATGCCAAGATGGCAGGGTTTCCAGCAGGCGTTGCATTGTAACAAGATTATGAGTGTTATTCATTTCACTTGCCCGTCATTTAATGTTGTTGCAAAACAGAAACGCTTGCATTTCATGCTGAAGTTATGTTCTGATGTATGGATTGATGCTCGGAGTCGTACCTGTGTGTCACAATCCAGCAGCCGGACTGACTTGTCTGTGACCTGGAGGAGCATCTCCTGGGTCCAGATTTTATCTTTTGAGTCCAGAAGAATCAGTTTCTTGATAGCATCGTCCACTGTGACAATGGACTCTGTCTTGTCCATAACAAATGTGGAGAGATGCTGCAGAGATAACAGTTGTTGATAACTATGAGTGAGAGTAAGCTAAAAAAAGAAAATAGCAGCTGTACTGTATGTGAAGCAGTGAAGGTGTCCTTAAAAAAGTTGTAATTTGCAATATATTTGATCTATTCTTATAGAAAACTAGCTATATACAATGAAGAGTCTGACATCTGAGATATGTTTACTTGGTCTTGGGCCAAGAGTTAGCTGAAAAGATTCATGCAATTTGTAAATATGTGAGCTCAGCACGAGGTGGGACCCTACAGCCTGTTAGCTCAGCTTAGGCTGCAGCATTAGGACTGAGAACAGAAAGAAAGGGACAGAAAAGTCTGCCTACAAGCAGCTCAAAAGTTTGATAATTAACACATCATATGCTGTTTTTAATCTCTCATAGAATGTCATAAAAGAACAATGTGCCAAGTATGTGATTCTTGGCTGGGAGCAGCAAAATGTCTACTGTTGACTGACAACACAATGACACACAATGACAAGACTCCTGAAAGTGAAACAATCTGGCTCCACAGTTTTCACACTTTATTTTGATGAAGTACAGCATAACGCGTCCCTTTCAGCAGTCTTTATGCTAACCTGAGCTGGTTCCATAGAGAACACAGAGTTATGACAATTGAGCTTCTTATCTAACTCTCATCAAGAAAACAAATAAAACTGTTTCCTTATTCCTTTAACTGTACTCTCTTGTTATATACTGTATTGCTGTCATTATATTTTTTTTAGCTGTATGAGTTACTGTCCTGTTTTATCTGATCAAAGCTGCACTAGTGCCACTTTGGTGCTCTAACTGGCTGCTGGCAGCAGGATTGTTATCTTTTGCACCACTACGCACCCATGTGTGATAATGGGGAGGCATTAGGAGAAATATGATCCACACGGACAAAGGACATAGTTCAGAAACATGCCTGACCCAAAGCACGTCTCTGACTCGGTCCTCCCAAGATTAGCTCACTACCGCTGCAATCAAAGGTCCGATTTTATTATAACAGAGTTCTCGTAAGTGAGATGCAATCAGGCGATGAACCCGTGTGTCAGCTTTTATCTCTGGGCAAAAGAACAATATGCCATAACCTTAATAGTAGCGCTATCTTCCTTTGCACATGAGGTTAGATGACAAGCATTTTAAATCTCTAATTTCACAGAATTATATGGGTATTATTTACTTTTTAAGTTAAAAAAAATCTCAAAAAATAATTTTCTCACTTTTGGACAATTTACAAATAAACCCGACAGAGACACAGAACATGGAAAATTACATCTTTGTTGCAGGAAATGTAAACACAGACGTAACTTGCAACATATTACTATATTATACTGCAGTCTATAAAAAGTTAAATACAATTGTATAAATGCAGATGGATTAAATAAGAATTAAAGTGTTAAAGTACCGATAACACTGAATAAATGAATGAACACACAGAGTGATTTTCAACTCTTTAGTCCAGCTTTTCCTATGTCCACATTTCTTTGCTTTCATTTGAAATTCAAATGAAAAAAATGAAACAATGAAGATTTTACCTCAACATGATACTGCGACGTCTCCTGCATGATAAAATTGGAGTTGGAGTATTTTTTCCTTTGCTCTGTTGATAAAAACATATACAAAATATTACATTTCAGAAAGGAAAAATCTCCTCAGTCCCACCTGCGATCCTGCTACTGCTATATAAACAACACTGACCTAAAATCCACAAGTCGCACCTTTCAGCAGAGTGAACAGCTGAAAGGAAGCATTAATGTGCGAGCCGAAAAGACCAGCAGAGCAATAAGGAAGTGACAGGGACACGTAATGTGTGCACCTTCTATTTTCTCCAGGAGGTTTACAGTTAGTCCCAACGTTAACTATACTGTTCACACACATATTGCATGCTTACAAGAAATTATGGTTTTAGACTTACAATATTTGGCTATATTTTAAGATAAAGGAATAGAACTAAAGCAGTCTCTGCCTGAAGATAAGTGCACAATTCAAAGACACAGATTTACTGCAGGGTCAAAGATCAGTGACAGCACCACACTTCCCCAGATTTACCTTTTAGCTGTAATAAAAGTCAGACAGATGTAGTTTCCACACCTTAAGGTTATGTAGTAGTGAGGCAGCTGAAATTCCTATATGAAGCTGTATGTTTTTGTTTTGTTTTTGTTTTTTTAATTACTGGTGAAATTAAATGAGCAAAATATTACACTGTGCAAAAGTCTTGAGCTGCCCCTCATTTCTTTATATTTTGCTTCCAAGGAGTCAAACTTTGTTAGAATCCAAAGCGGTGAGCAATAGTTCTTCAAAGTCTTTCTTTTTAGTTTTCTTTGGACATTTGTCTGCTTTTTCACTCATTTTCAGTCCAGTCCTTGTACCTGACCATTTTCAGAGGAATGTTTTTTGTTTGTTTTCAAGGATGGAAAAGGCTCTGTCGTGGTTTGGGGCTGCATTTCAGCCACTAGTGTTGGAGATCTTGACAGAATTGATGAAAAGTACTGCCAGATTTTGATCCGCTCCATCTGGAAAACATGTGATTGGCAATAACTTCCTTATTCAGCATGACAATGATCCCAAACACACTGCCAGAGCAGTAAAAGCCTACATGGATAGAAAAACACACACTGAAACATGTACATATGTATCTGATCCAAGTAAAAACAATTTGAGACTCTGTAAAGCTCAGTAAACACAATGAGAGCTGCAGATTAGGGTGATGACTTTCCATGGTTTACATCACACTAATGCATGTTTTTGTAATGTCACTATAAATAGCATACTAATAAAAATGGAAATTATAGCAGCCTAAAAGAAACATTAAAATGTCAACACAGCTTTTCAAACCCTAACTTCAACATGCAGTGATCAATATGGAGTTTTAATGACACTTTTATTTAGGTGCACATCCAGACACTGAAACTCAAATCAGCATTGTTCCAGTGTGCTGTGTGAACTGAGCGTGCTGTTGGCTCAGGCTTTTCTTTTCAAACAGGCTGATGACAAATGAGTGTGCCAGTGTGCTCATTGACCCATTTACCAGGTGAATAGTCTGCAGGTAACAATTACGGTTAAATGAGAGCATGTTCTTATCAACTCCATTTCCAGATATCAAGTCACACTCTGTCCCCCACCCAATAAAATCAATACACTGAGGTCACACAGGTTTTCTCCTTATAGAGACATGGGTGCTTGTGTGCTTTACAGTGACACAAAAACCACTCTTGTTTGCCTGACACTTAACAAAATGTGCATTAATGGTAAATGGCCTGGTTCTCATATAGCACATTCATACAAGCACGTTCTACTGCTAAGTGTTGTCTATCTAACATTCACACATGCAGTCACCCTCTGATGAACACATTGAGAGAAATTCGAGGATCAGTCTTGCCCAGGGAAAATTTGGTGTGCAGACTGGAGCAGTCAGGGATAAAACCACCAACCCGACCTGCACTGCATCCTTAGCCACAGCTATCCCACATCACAGCCACCCCACATGCTTAAAAATGCTTTAAAGCATATTCCATTATTTGATAGTCCAATCCACTGAAGATTCTTCTTATGGTCCTACATGTTTGCCTCTGGTGAAATAAGACTTCTAAAGGCGACAATTTCATATCCACGCAATCGCTGCCCAAATGATGCAAACATTTCTCTTTCCTCTTCCTCATTTCCTCTCTGCTTGGCTCCTCACAGGTGAAACACAAGCGTCAGGTGTCGTTCTGAAAGACGAGCTCCCCCCATGCCTTATTAATGACGGACATTTATGCCAATCAATTCACAGTGCCACGGCAGCTTGCAATAAGAGCCACTTAGCAGGCAGATGGGCAGATCCTCAGAGGTCTTAGGAGTCAGTGACCAGTGATAAACATGGCTCCCTGGCAGACTATCAAAACAATACATGACCCAGGTCAATCAGAAAATCCTATATTGGATACTATTTTAAAATCTATAATTGGACTCAATCCAAAAGAAACAAAAATGGCAATGTTCAATATAATATGAAGAAGCATTTTAAATCAGTAAGAAAAAAAATACAAGACAGAATTTAAACCCTGCATTGCAACATCAGAATGATCTATCTAGTCGATCGCCAACACTTGTTGGGACAAGCTCAGGACCTTTTGTTTAACTACACACCACCCTTTAGATACGGAAGTTTCCTGCTGCACCCACAAAGATTTGACCATATGGTGCCAGAAAGGACCACATCAGCACATCTCACAGCCTGACTCACCACCGAGAGACACCGCTGACTGAAATAAATTGCACTAAATGTAGTGGCTCTATTGCAGAGATTCAACTGAAAAATATAACACGGACATTCAAGAAAAAAAATCTCCTGATTTGAACCTGTTGAATTAGTATCACCCAAAACAAAAATTACCTGCCAGAGACATGATCCTCAACTCAAAACTGCCCAAGAAACTTGATATAGCTGCCTGGTGGTTTGAAATCCAGCGATGATGAGCCCTAAGTGGTGCCTTTCTGCTTTATCCCAAAGCTGCTGCTTCTGCTGCTGATAACAGATCTAGTGGGAGGACCTGTGCATCATTTGCATTAGTTTTTCTGATGGATTGTACTGTGTGAATGGAAGGGTGGTTTGCATATGGGAGATTGTTATGCTTTAGTTAATGTACATGTTCATTCAGTAAAGTGTGAACAATCATTCTACGCTGACCTATCAAATATCTAGCACTGTTATCGGTTGAGCTCAATATTGTTCACTCTCTTGCCTCTCAGGGTTAGAAAGGATGGGCTCACTGTCGCCCTGCAGTGAGACGGTAGTGGCTACCATCTGCCAAACAGCACAAGCTCATCACACATACAGTGGGATACTTCACAAAGATCACAAGACTGACAGTATCCTGTGGCTATTTGGATGATTTATGGTTCAGATATCTTACACAGGCAACGAGGTGCACAGTCAGAAGTTTTGGGAACATCTTGCATCCCTACAATAGCGTCATCTGTCATTTTGGGCCATTCTAAATTTAGAACAGTGAAGCTAAGCAGGAAAGTGGGTTTGTCCTGTTATACCTCGGTATAGGGTTCTATCTGGGCCTGTTAGGTTATGAAATGTTTCTCTGTGTTGACAGTGTGGAAGGAGGTGTCAGCGGGGACCACTGAGCTAACGTCTGAGGCAACGAGGGGAGGACCAGAGTGCCAGAGTCTGCCTTTTCCTTTCCACTTTTCAATGTGCCTTTTATTCACCTGCAAGAAATGGGCCGACCCACCCTGTTCCAACCACACGTTAAAAAACAGCCACACCCTGCAGTGTAACAGCGAATTTCAGTAACGCGCGCCCTAATGCAAGTATGCAACAGCTAAAATGTCACATCATGCCAATGCTACATTACTGAGTTCAATAGAACTTATGACACATCAGTGTCATAACAATGCAAATGGAACACTACAATAAATACAAGCATATCCCTCAATTCAAAGAATCTGATTAAGTGCAAACAAAAAAAAGGCTGATGCATTAGGCAGCTAATGCCACCTTGAAGTAAAGTCCTGGCACAGAGCTGCAAACTTAGGTTCCCATCAGGAGCCAAACCTCCCTCCCATGACCATGTCTGACATTAATGTCAGCAGGATGAGGATGATGTGCTCACTCAGTGAGGCCCCTCTTATCACTGTGTTTGTGCTCTGGGGAGAGGGCTGTGACAGTCCAGTGAGGCTATACACCTGCAGCAACGTACCACAGACTGAGTTTCCGGACAAAGACATTTGCATAGCAAATTGAATATTGTTGTGATTTGTGTCAGTAACAGTGCCAGTCCATTCACATTGACTATGGACAGTTTGGAAAGATGAAGAAAGGGGGTGTTATATATTCCGGTCATTTTGTTCAGACTGAAGCTGCAAAACTTTAAAAATGGGTCACAAATATATATTTTCAGTGAAAATAAAAGTAAGCAGTGCGTTTGCTCGGATCTATTTTCAGCAACAGATTCTTACAAGTAAATAAGCAAATTCTCACTAAACTGTTCCCTGACAGGTAAAGAGTATCCAACTAAATTATAACCTGTAAGCTGTCACTAGTCTGCTTTGAGTCATGCCACAGAAAAAGGGCATGTCACGACAAAGTTCTGCGAACAAGCGAACAAGAAAGTCTTCTTTTGTGAGCAGTGAACAGTGTAACCTCTCAATAAACATTCATGAAGCCACTTACCATAGAGGGCCTTGGCGCTGAGCTTGCTGTCCGATCTGGCCACTCCACTGCAATGACAAGAAGAGGGTACAGGGTTACGCAGCATGCCCTTCATCTTCTGACCTGCACCCCAGGGTACTAAGAGTCACAAACTCCTTCACATGCACAGAAAAAATACGAGTGATATGCAGAGAGCAGACTGGCCAGCACTGGCTGAGATTAGCCTGAGATTCTGAGCATATGGATGAGGGAGAGCGAGAAAGGAAGAGTGGAAAAGGGAGAGAGGGAGAGTGGAGGGGAGTGTGTAGGGCGCGGAGGGAGGCTAGAGCCAGAGACCCAGGCAAAACAAACAATTTTTAACAGAGCCGCTGTGTACCCAAAGTCCCTGACCCACACCACCTTCCAAACACTGGGTTAGTGATTCTCTCATGCCTGTGTGGCAATAACCCAGCATTAGCTAACACACGGAAAGGTAAACATCTAGAGGGGAAGCAGCAGGAATGTGACACTCACTTGGCTTGCTTCACCGGAGATCCCTGGTGATTCATGATTTAAGGCATCCACCTGAATAAAGAAAATGACAGGAGTGAGGAAAGTGCCCAGTGGAGTAGGGAAAATATTTTACATCACAACAAGCAGTTCAAATATTTTTCCATTTTCCTTTTCCTCTCATTCCACTTTGAGCTCATATACAATCCATAGAGTATAGGCTTATAAAGGAACATCCTCAAGGTTGCAGATCCAGTATGCAAAGTACAAGCATACTGTACTACACACCCTATCCTTCCGCTGTGGAGGGCCAGGTGTTGGGCCTGTACTGCTGGGAGTCTGGAGACTGATCTGCAGACAGCAGGCTGACATGCTCTGTGTAATCAGATCCACTCTGCTGATGGCTATATCTGCATAGATGCAATTAGTTTGTCTGGATGTAAAAGCCAACCAAGTCAATTACGGTAAGTTTTTGATCATTGGCATGATCCCAAAGGAGTGAAAGCAATGTGTAAGAGTGTACTGAATCCAAATCTGAGATCACTGGGAGCAGAAAATGAGAGACAACAACTCTCCCACACCTTTCAGCCTGGAGACTTTAACCTGTCTGTCAAGGCACGCACTCCCAAAGTTATATAATATACCCACACCGCACACTGTGGTTGAACCAGTGACTGTGTAAGTGACTTTTTACAGTCATTGGATTGAACGTGTTATCACACTAGAGATTTTGCAAGGACCCATAAGGACACTAGCTGAACTGTAGACTGTAAAGAGATGAAACACAACAGAGAAGGCAATGCTAGGTTACCCTTAGAGTGAGCTTTATCACTGCATTAATCACTAATAAGTGTGAGTTGGAAGTACATTTAATTATCAACTCAAGTGACGCTTAGACTCCACCTATTGCTTTAAGCAGCCAGCTCAGCTTGCATTATCAAATAGAGGTGAGCAGTCAGAAAGCATTTTAACTTTTCTACCAAATTGTGGGAAACTGACACTGTGACACTGGGCGTGCATCCCATTGGTAGGTATAAACATTCCAGTATCCAGTATCAGAAACTGTTGTGGCGTTTCCTTGTGCCATGCCTTGCCTCCTTTCTTAAGTTAAAACTGTATTTTTGTTCTTTCATAACAAACAGTGCACTATAGTACATTTGTGCAAACTATAGCAGTTACATGTTGCAGGCGCGGTCACCCAAGCTTATCTTGTTGGCAGCTCGTAAACTTTATCTTGCTACAGGCTAATCTCCTCAGATCTTCTGACACAAAGAGGGGGCAAATCAAAACAACAGTTTAGATAACCATGACCACACTTAGTATATGTTACAATATTATTATATATTCAGATGGAGCCACCTGTAGCAGCATTCCTTCTATCTGAAGACTGATGCAACAAAGTGTCACATGAGCAAAGGAAAGCAAAAAGAAGCAGTATTTACTTTAGTAAGTCTGCACAAAGATAGACTTCCTCTTTGTGCCTTTATCACTCAGGTCGTCTTCTATCAATGCTATTGTTCACGGTTCTGGCCTGCTGCCAGGTTTCAGGAGGGAGGTGAAGCCAAAGCAGGACAGGCAGGGTGTCAAGTGTTGTGAACCTCATGGCAAGAGGCTGCCTGCACACCACCTATATTTGTTGTGCTTAATGTTGAATAATGGCAAACCCTAATTCAGAGGAAATTACACTGAATAATGATAATAATTGCTTACAAAAACGAAGCAGAGGATGCAGGATGTTCATCTTGCTTGCTCAAAAGAGCATTTACAGTTCGAGTCTTTAAAAAAATTGTATTGACAATATAATAGAAATAGGTTTGAAATCAAATCGCTTTCTTTGGCAAAAAGTTATCTGAGTGCGAGTCCCGACTCAGCCTTATAGTATAATATCATATTTTAGGCTTGTGGTATATTTGTTTTTGGAATGAAAATTATTTTGACACAAAAAGTACTGAAATCCACAAATCTATCCAAATCTATATGCATGCATATTTAAAAGTGTACACTAGATTCACTCAGCCATCCAAATCATTGAATTCAGGTGTTCCAATCACTTCCATGGCCACAGATGTATAAAATCAAGCACCCAGGCATGCAGGCTGCTTCTACAAACATTTGTGAAAGACTGAGTTGCTCTCAGGAGCTCAGTGAATTCCAGCGTGGTGCTGTGATAACAAGTGGTACCAGTGTAACAAGTCCAGTCCTGAAATTTCCTCATTGCTAAATGTTTCACAGTCAGCTGTGGTATTAAAACAAAGTGGAAGTGATTGGAAATGATAGCAACCCAGCCACAAAGTGGTAGGCCACATAAAATAACAGATCAGGGTCAGCAGATGCTGAGGCACATAGCAAACAGAGGTCGCCAATTTTCTGCAGAATCAATTGCTACAGACGTCCAAACTTCATGTGGCCTTGAGATAAGCTCAGGAACAGTGCGTAGAGAGCTTCATGAAATGGGTCTCCATGACTGAGCAGCTGCATCCAAGCCTTGCATCACCAAGCACGATTCAAACCGTTGGATGCAGTGGTGTAAGTGGACTCAAGAGCAGTGGAGAAGTGTTCTCTGGAGTGAAGAATCAAGCTTCTCTGTCTAACAATCCGATGGCCAAGTCTGGGTTTGGAGGTTGCCAGGAGAACAGCGCTTGTCTGACTGCATTTCTAGAAAGTGTAAAGTGTAAAGTTTGGTGGAGGGGGGATTATGCAGTGGGGTTGTTTTTCAGGAGCTGGGCTTGGCCCATTAGTTCCAGTGAAAGGAACTCTTAATACTTCAGCATACCAAGACATTTTGGACAATTTCATGCTCCCAACTTTGTGGGAACAGTTTGAAGATACCCCCTTCCTATTCCAACATGACTGCGCACCAGTGCACAAAGCAAGGAGTTTGGTGTGGATGAACTTGATTGGTCTGCATAGAGTCCTGACCTCAACCTGATAGAAAACCTTTGGGATGAATTCGAGCGGAGATTGTGAGCCAGGCCTTCTTGTCTGACCTCATAAATTCACTTCTAGAAGAATGTTAAAAAATTCCCCATAAACACTCCTAAACCTTGTGGAAAGCCTTCCTAGAAGCATTGAAGCTATTACAGTTGCAAAGGGTGGGCCGACATCATATTAAACCCTTTGGATTAAGAATGGGATGTCACACAAGTTTGCATGTGTGTGAAGGCAGACGGGTGAATTCTTTCGGCAATATAGTGTATTTTCTCCAGAAATATACATGATTATGAAAGCCTCAAGCTTTTGCATTATGAAAAAAGTTTTTAAAAAATGAATTTGTAGTTATTGCAGGATTTCACGCTTACAGAAAAGGAAACAACTACAATAAAATACAGAAACAAGTTACAATTGGCTATTTCAGTTCCAGTAGGCAAAAATCTATAAAGACAAAAAAAGTCAGCCCCTTTCTGCTGACCTCCCCTCTCGTCTCTCTGCCTCTTTTACCATCTGTATACACATGAAATCTCTAGAGGTTCTCACAAAGCAGCACACAGAGATTTTGGCTGCTTAAACTAAGTTCCACAGCAGCTCTAACACAAGTAATATGAACGTATAAAATGCTGTCCAACTCCAAGCAACACAACAAAGGCCTCACACAACACACCTGAAGCTGCATGACTGAGTCACAGCACACAGCCTTCTTGTGACATAGTCAGCACGAGTTCATTAGCTGCCTCATGCATAAGTAACTTTTCTTGAGTCCAGTTACAACAGCAACACTTTTCTGACACTATCACACTGCAAAGCTAGAAAACCGACAGCAACAGCTTATGTAATAAATCCTCCATCGCTGATCTGTCATGAGTCCCGTTATCACTGACCCATGGCCTTAAAAAATAACTTTGTCACTGGTAAGAGTTAACCATTTTCATGCAATTGTCACTGTTATGACTGCTGGCAATGACACTGCTTTTATAAACACTGTGATTCTCGTAATACCCACCAGGGTTTCTCCATTTGGTGGTTAACGTGCAGCACATTAGGAGGTTACTCCTACAGCCATTCATCTGAAATGAAACCGAACGCCTTTGACAAAAGAGTTAAAACTGTTGATGAAATCAGATGTAAATTAAGGAGGCAACGTGTACTTTTCTGCACACGTGTGCATGCTTTTGTGCATTTGTGTGCTTTGCTGCTGCAAGTAAAACATGCACATACAGTACCTGACACACTGTAAGAGTGCCAGTTATGTAGGTAACAAAGCATTTAAAATGTGATAAATAATCTATTAATTGTCTTTATCTAATAATACAGTTTTAATGAAACATGCTTACAGGTAGTTAGTACTTGTGTGTTTCAAAGACATATAAATGTTCTATATTAGTCACACAGGAGATTATATAGCTCTCAGCTTGGTTTAATACCTTTATGCCAGCTTATATCTATTCTATATCATTTCCAGTATCATATTTTTATATATATATATATATATATATATATATATATAACATGCATTCACTCTATATACTCTTTCAGTAATATATAGCCTATGTCACCAATCCATGCTATTTTTTATCTGCAAAAAATGTCGAGCATTATATTTTTAAAAAAAAGTCTCAACAAAACCAATTAAAAAACAACAACAACAACAAACTACATTGTGGGAGACTTGTGACCACGCAGGCACCGGCTGTTTATTATCCTGCCATCCGCTCCGAGTCAGTGACCGACCGCATCTTCCAAGGAACCTCATTCACATCGGTGTACACAAAGTACATTTACACAGTGTTTATAGATGAATACGTTTAACTAATCAGCCTCAGCAAAAGCTATGATAGATCAGAACAGAAAAACTCAAAGTTCAGCTCTCAATACTGCACACGCTGTGACACAAAAGCTCCGGTGCGGCCAATCTGCAGTTTACCCAGCAAAAACTCTTTTTAAAAATGTGTTTGTGTCCATTGAATGTGCCGAACACACCGCTTAAAGAAGCAGACATGAGAATGAGAAGCAGAAACGAACGCAAACAGCAGACAAGTACATCTATTACCCATCATTAAAACTTACTGTGAAGATTTCCGGATTGGATGCTCAAGGTGACAAAGGTGGGTGAAACAAACATCAGCCGGCCATTCCGACCCGCAGCTGGAAGACTAGAAGAAAAACCTCCGCAGAAAATGTCGCAGTTTCTCTAACCTTAGCGGACCCAAAGCTGCAAACTGCACAACTGTAGCCCAAGAGGATCCTAGTCGGTTCTTAGAAACACCACCGCCGAGAAGGTGACTGCGATGACTCCGCAGGTAGCCCAACTTTAGAGGGAGGAGCTCCGCGGACACCTTGTTTGCAATTTGTTATAAAGTATGCTGGTGATGTTGTTCAGTCATCCGCAGCAAAAATGATCACGAGATCATTGAGAGATCTGCGTCTGCATGAGCAGGAGATAAGGGCGCAATCATTTAAAATTTCTGATTTATTCTGGAGACTCTGAAGGGCTGTTTTAAAAACATAAATAACTCC
>VUQK01012915.1:0-10361 GCA_015106715.1 Bujurquina vittata | reverse complement strand
TTTAAAGTGGGGCTGGGTTGTGGAGTGGGGGGGGGGGCAGTCAGTGCTGATGTTAATTTGAGCCACATTAAATGCAATGTGCTAACACGAAGGAATCTACTGGGTGTTCAGTTGTTTGGAGCGCTGAAGCAAAGGAAGACTGTTGCGTTGAGTCTTGTGACTCATTTGTGGCATTTTAGAGTCAGAAGTGGCTCCAACATTGCAGCTGTTCATTCTGAATTTGAGATCTGCATCTCAGCATCTTAAGCTTATTCAGTAATGACATCAGAGCTGCCTGCAAACTGGATGGCTGATTCAAAGACAAACCCGCTGATGTATCGAGGGAAATGAGTGAGGGGATGATCAGATCACAGGGGGTTTGGAGGGGTGGGCTTTTCTCGTACTTTTTTGACCTTTACAAACGCAGGTGAAAGAAAAGGGATTTTGCCTAATACAGTGTGCCGTTTTTTAAGTTGCATCTTAAAAATTTGCATTTTATCTATAAAAACAAACAGATTTAATGTGTGTACTTACTCTGGACTGGATTCTGGGGTTAAACTGGACATATCCTCTGATGTAGGAACTAAAATATGAAAAGAAGAAAAGGGCAGTAATTCTTGATGACGGGATCAAATTTAATTGCTCTAATTACATATTATTACAAAATAAGATGTTACTCAACACAGCTGCAGGCATCAGGCTGCAACACGTGCTAGTTCTTTGGTAATAATAGATTCTATCTTGGATTCATCGCTTCATGTCGTGATAAGATTAATTTGCCCTTTGCTGATAGACCAACTTTCACTTGTCTGTGTTTTAAACTCCTTTTTCACCTTGCAGTTTGCGCCTGTGGAAGCGTGGAGAGCCCAGAAGGTTGTTTTTGAATGAGTTGAGCCTTGTTCTCCAGTGAGCAGAGCCCGAGGCCGCCATGCCGCCACTGCCGCCTGGGCTGGAGGGTGGGGTCAGTGACATAGATGCCCCGCTGGCTCCGTCCGCTCTGGAGGAAGAAGACGAGGAGGAAGAGGAAGGAGGGGTGGTGGAGGAAGGGTGTTGGAGTTGGTGCACAGGCGTGCCCAGCGGGGTGGGCAGCGGCGAGCCCTGAGGCGTGACCTGCGACACAGGAGGAGGGGTGGCAGAGGAGTTAGAGGACGAGTGGGCGTTCTTGGACTTGAAGACAGATGGTGAAGGAAAGTTGAAGAAGCGTGGAATGGGGGAGAGTATAGGGGAGGGAGACGGGGAAGGGGAGCGTGGTGTCTGGAGCGGGAGGGACTTCATGGTGTGGAGCTGGGGCCGGTCTGCGGGGCCCTTTGAGGGTAAGGTCTGGGTTTTTGGGTCAGGCGCCGGGCGGGTAGGTCGAGGGGTGGTGGTGTTTCCTGGTTTGGGGTCTTTGGCGGAGGAAGGAGAAGTGGAGGTGACTTCTGGTTGGCTGAAAGTGAAGACCGGACTCTGATTGGTAGACAGAGAGAGATGGAAAGAGGTACAGACAGATGAGAGAGGAAGCAATGGACATGAAGTGTGATTCATGGAGCTGATTTGTCAGCGAACCTCAATTAGAAAGATGGAATTGATTACTTTTACTCCTTTATTATAGCGTGGGTCTTCCAGCCACGTTTTGCCCATGTCAGCGTAAGAACACAGATTTTTGAATGAAGCAGCATGAAATGCGAATGTGCATGACTCAGGATGTGACAGTATGACGGAGAGGTATGAAAAGCCAGACAGCCAGAGATTGTGTTATCAATGAAAAAAGTCACAACACAGGAAGTTTGTTTTTGTGTGGTCTGCGTGCACTAAAGCTGCTGACGATATTTCACAGTAATGAAATTGTGTGTCGCATGGCTGCTAAGTGCAAATGAACTAGGACCATAGACCGTATTACTGCACCTGTCTGTGCCACTCCCCAAAACATTTGCTGCATACCTCTTATGTGGAGTATTTTTAAAACATTAATATTACCTAAAGCTGGCCACTGTGGTTAAAAAAACATGCAGAGCAGAGTGAAGTTCTTACCCTGGGACTGCTAAGAGGACTGGAGGACAGACCTGTGGATGCTCCACTGACTGAACGAGACCTTTTAAAGACAGCAGAGAGTAACAGATGAGCTCAGTCATCAGGACTTAAAGGGGGGGGGGGTCAGCAGTTCGTAGCTTTAATCTTTTCTAAGGCTGAACATTTTATTCCATTAACTTTGTACCTCTGGCTGTGTGCATTGGTGTCCAGGGCCCTGCGAGGTGGGGTGGGAGAAACCTGCTCAGTGACACTGAGGACCTCTAAACTCTTCCTCTCTGGACGGCTGCGGCCATAACGATTGAGCATGGGGGAGTCAACGCGCTTTCTGGGGGGGTCTTGGTGACATAATGGAAATGGAAATGAAAAATAAATCATTAAAAAGACATTTGGACATTTTAAATAATACGAGTAAATAATAAAAAGGAAAGCTGTTGTATTCATTTACAAATTTTAGCTTTACATCCTCGGCTAGAGTGACCTCACCTATGTCATTTCTTGGTGGCAGGTCCTCGTCCTCGCAGCTGGGGTATCGCTCTTTCCTGTCCAACAGGAGGTAGTAGATCATCTTTTCCTGGTTCTCCCTGCAGAAAGAAGTGCAGTAAGACAGAAACTCAAGCTCAGTAAAACAATGCAAGAGCCGCATTGTGGAGGTCGGTGTTTGGTTGTCATAATGAGTTTCTAAATAAGGGGAATTTAGACGCACTAGCAGAACAAGAAACAAGAAACACATCTGGTCCTACAGACGTCTAGCTAGATTTCTGGGCATGAATTTGCTAACCTACTTGGATCTACATCGGTCTTACCAGTGAAAAAAGTTTGGACACACTCACCCATTCATATGGGAGAGTGTAAAGGGAGCTTAAAGGCAGAGGGAAGGGAGGTAAAATAGCTTGTGGAAGCAACAAGCCTTAGATAAAGGACGCATATTTACACCGTGACTCATGCAGAGACTTGTCCCACAGGGTGGTGACCTCTGAAGGATCTCTGAAAATGTGTTTATTGAAGTTTCTCAAGTGAATAAAACATCCAGGATGCTGTTCCTGTTGCTCAGTCACAAAGTTTTGCTTATGAAACTCTCATATATCCTATGATACTGAAGCTAAAAAAAAACGAGTCCGAAAAAATGGGGCAGAACAAAAACATTTTGGTGTTGGTTTGTTACACTTGCAGTGCGGGTAAAACTGTTATTTTTGCAGTTTTTAACAGCTTTTCAGCCCTCAATCATCCTGAATCTGTGGTTGTAAACACCCACATCAGTTTTGCAGAGAAAGGGGGGGTCGGGGGTTTGGGGGGCATTGTTGTTGCTCTCGTTCCTGACATGTAAGGCAGTTAATGGTGTAAGTAGTTGGCTGGCAACAATAATAAAAAGAAATAATGATAGAGAGAGAAAGAAAAACTGGGAGAGAAATGAAATCAGCAACACACACAGTTGTGCAATTTTATTTTTTCAGTACGCACACAAGCACACTTACATTTACAAACTTGCACATAAGCCTCTGGGAGAGCTGGCATGCTCGTGGCAATAATCCGGTTCATGAGTTTGATTCGAGCATTTTAGCATCTCCCTGACGCATTAGCATATAAAAGTGGACATTTTGGGGCTGTATTTACTCACTCCTCACTTGTAAGGTCCTGTGTGAGTTTGACCCGGTCTCTGAAGCAGCCAAGGGAGTACATGCTTTCCAGGACATCAGGGTCAAGCTCCGTTAAGGACAGGATGCTCTTCATACAGACTCGGCGAGGGGGAGGCTGCTCTGGACAGGGCTCATTCCGACCTCCCCTGACAGGAAAAAAAGGCCGTCTGCATAATTAAAAATGCTTTCTTCACAGAAAGATGGACTGCAAAGTCTATTACACAGGCTTCATGTATAATATTACTGTGCGAATTTTTTAGGGTAGTGATAGAGCAGTGGTTCCCAAAGGGGGCCGCGAAGGTACTGCATGGGGGCCGCAGCAATAACAGAAATTCAGTTTGAAATTATTCACAAGTATGCATAGTTAAACATTTATATAAGAGTATTTATTTATATAAAAAGTGAATAAAAACTGGTAGTAGGAGCTGGTTATTTAAATTTACTCCTCCTGTATTGACGTTTGTGTCCCAGTGGCAAGTGGGTCACATATTAGCATTAGTACTTCAAATAAGACTGGGTGGTATTAGCAACAGACTGTGTCGTTTATGTTTTTTGAAATTTTTGGTGAAATACATCACTTTCTCTTGTTCTGGTTTTTCAGTGGGCCACAACACTCTTGACTTTGGGAATCACTGTGATAGAGAATACATCAGGATTAGTCTAGCTGCTTCATAGTCTTTTAATTTGGATTTTTAAACACAGCCATACCAGCTGGAGGATTTAATATGTGTATTTAACACCATCAATATACTATAAATAGAATATGTACCATGTACCATGTAAGGAGAGATGATCGGTTTTAAAGGACTAAAATGCAACAGACAGGTTGTGCTTCACGAAACACTGCAGGTAGCAACACTTTTCATTTATACAGTCACCGAGAATAAAAAGGAAAGGATAAGCCACTAATTCAAAAGCTTCTAAAAGAATCTAGGCTGGGAGCCTACTAGATTCTGGAAAAGTGAAATCCCAAAATAGATCAGAGTATTCACTCAAATGCTTGTAGTTACTCTCCCGTCTGGCGTACTCTATGTATGATATCAGATATTTCAGTAACAGCATAACTCAAAAGCTTTGTAGCTTATATTTAAGAATTGGTATTAGGAAAGCCGACTATGCTGTGATCCCGTAACATGGTATTTGACTTTTTTTTTAATTAAAAAAAGGAAATACTGCAGAGACTTCTTACTCTGGATTTGAAACTGTAATTTGGGGGGATAAAAGTACAGATGGTGGATTTTGATGTGATAATGAAATATAAAGAGTCAGTGGGGATGGAGGTGTACTGAATAAAAAAAGGAATATGTAAAATCCAAAAAAATAAAAAAATGCCAGAGGGGCAAAAGAGTAAAATAAATCGGTAAATTTACTTACAGGTACCAGGGGTGTTTCTGTATTGCTTCGAGCTGTAATGAACAAACAGAGGACAATATTAGAGCACTGATCAAAATAGTCTTTCCTGATCTGCAAGCTGCCGATTCCACGGGCATTAACGCAGCCCCCCAGTTTAGAAAACTGCATCAAACATGCAGGTTTTTGAACCGATAATAAGCTAGATGGAAGTGTGTTCACAGACAGTGATTTTAGGAAGTGTTCCTGAACCTGTGCAGTGCTTTCCACAGCAGAATTATGCCTTTTACTGCAGTGTCGCCTGAAGGCCCGAAGATCACTGATTTTCAGCCTTGTCCCCTGAGATTTTTGCCGGTTCTCTGAATCTTTTGATATTATATATTGCTGATATCAAGTTTTTACCATTTTACATTGAGAATCATTTTTCTAAAATGGTTGCTAGTTAATGTAATTAGCTGTGAAATGTTCCCACAGATGTTTCTTTTTAGAGCCAGCACAAACACCTCACACCACCTGTTAAGCTCGTGGTGGAGGGGTGTGCTCTATAGGCACAGGACCCGGGAACCTTGCAGCTGTTGAGTCATCCATTAACACCTCTGTACTCTATAGTCAAATGTGAAACATTTGACAGTTAAAGCTGGACAATGATCCCAAGCACAGCAGCAAATCACTTGAATGAGAAGGAAAGAATCAGGGTGCTGGTATGGTCCAGTCAAACTCCAGACTGATTGAAACATTGTGATTGAGAGAGCTGCATCTAAACAAATGCCTGCAAACATCGACGAACTGAAAGATTGATGATGATGATAACACTTATCTCCCATGATTGTCTGATTTATTTGTCTTTTCTGGAACGCTATTTTGTTATATGTTTGACATATATGAATTGATTCTGACTCTGATGATGAAAAACTAATAAACCTATTGCTACTAAAGTTCCACGAGCTACTGAATGATCAGGTGCACTTAGTTTTCGACAGAACTGTGAAAGCTTTCATTTTTTTCCACATTTTTAAGTTTAAGCCCCACTAATTCATTTGGCATTAGCTCCTCTTTGTGGTGAGCAAATTTGCAGATTTTACACGCCAACAATCAACAGTGTAAATATAAACATATTAAGCATTCTATCTTTGTGATATCGGCATGTCAGCAATGTCTATATGGACACATTAGCGAGCTAGCTGGCGCAGCTCTCACAACATTATATATTATACGCAGCAGTCCTACATGCGCTTCTCTGCATTAGGACTGTATATAAGTGGAAGCCATCAAATCCGCACTGCACAGCATCTCTTGGGGTTGGAGAAATGGAGCAGCTGCAGTTCTGCAAGCGTATAAAAAGAGAAAGTGGGCCTGCTACGTGAACACTGCATTTATACATCTGCAGAGAGAAAAGTGGCTGGCAGCTGCATGCAGTGAGGCCTTTTGCATTTGTCAACTTGATTACAAAAGACTGCAGTGAAGAAACTTTCCAAGCTTCCCCCGTTCTAAATTACATCTGGCAAAACATTAAAGATATGTTGCTTCATTTGATGTTAACTTTTAATAAACTGGTGTGAAATCTGCCTCCTTGTGCGGTGGGTGGTTTCCATGGAAGCAACTAGCAAACAGATAGAGACAGCGAGAGAGAGGGAGAGACAGTCTGACCTGGTTTCAGGCTCCATTAATCAACAGCTCATCAGGCAAACTCACAGCTTTGATTAAATCTGCTGTTGTAGACTAACTAACCAGACCTTTTCCCTCCTCTCTGTCCTTATTTTGCAGCCCACTGTGAGACGCATTATCACGGTTGTCCCCATCTATCTTCCTGTTACGCACAAATTAATTTCCACCACACACGATTGCTTTATCCCAGCTCCATTTGATAACCTGAGCACAACGGAACTTCATCTAACTTATTTATTAATCGCGTGCCCATCTCTCTCTCTCACGCTGAACCGCTGGGCTCTTTTCAAGAAGCTGGTCGAAAAAGGTCAAAAGGACCTCTTTTTGTGTCCCCGCCTGTCTCCCTAAATCTTGGTTTCATTTATAAACTAGCGACTTTGGTTCACAGAAATAAAAGCCAATGGCAGTGCTGTCATTGCTGACTCTGCTTCTGTCTTTCAGCAATACCTTAGGCCCATGCCTCTCTCACTCGTTTTCTCTCCTCCGTCCTCGCTCTGTAAGGTCTTGTGTCAGGTTTCATTGCTGTCACATCTTGAAGCAAAGCCCGAGGCAGGGTCTTTTCTTCTCGTCCACCCCTTGCGCTTTAAAAAAACCCCGATAATCCCTGCCCTCCTTTGTTACTTTTACTACACCTGACAAGCTTTTAAATTTAAAGCACTTTACAGGGATTGTGGAGGCAGATTTAGCATCAAAATTCTTGCATGTTGATTTTAAATGGCGACAGACAGGCTTCTCATTTTAATAGTGCTACAGTTTATTTCTGATTGAAACGTCACTAACAAATTATACAAACTGCTTTAAAAAATAGACAGTAGACTTCAATACAATGGAAAATAACATATAAAAGCTAACTGGCCCTGATTTCTGTTCGTTGACCCTGGACGTAATGCTCAGGTAATGCTACTGGTAGAAAGTGAGCTGGACATGCTAATGAATGCATGTCAGCTTACACGGTCCACACAGCTCTTCGTCTGGAGCAATCCACAGCCTAACAAGTGTGCTGAAAGTCAGCTGTGATTGGATTGAATATAACCTCCATAAATACATAAATAGAGCATACTTTCTGATTTGCATAGTCATGCCTAATATTCCAGTTTCCCATTGGGTTAAAGCTCCTTTCTTCCCCTTCCAGTGGATATTGATTCTAACAGGATTCTCTTCTCTCATCAACACTCTCGTCTCCTTGATGATGATCTCGCCACAAAAAAAAAAAGTATTCAGAAAGAATCTTTGATCTTTGTTTCCAATATGGTGTTGGGGAACATTTCAAACATCCCTGGAGTTCCATCTTGTGTATTGCTGCATCATTATTGCTGACTGGGTAATCACAGTAAACTAAAAGATGGCCTCAGAAAATGAGGGTAAATCACCATTAGCTAATATCGGTAATAGTCAACCCTCTTTAACCTTCCTTACCGTGAGCCTCTTGTCAGCGTTGACTTCTATCATTCCTTTGAGCAAAGCTTGGCAGTCGGGGGGTATAAAGTGGGGCATGTGGAACACTCCGCTTTTCACTTTCTCCAGAAGCTGCCGCAGGTTGTCATGATCAAAGGGCAAGGCACCCTGGGAATGGACAGGAGACAACGGAGGGAGAAAGAAAGCGATACAGAAGGAATTTGATCAAAAGGCAGAACTGTGTATCGTTTTGCAGCTGGTAACTTTATGTACTTTGTGAAATATCTCAGATATTTTATTTTAAAATAGTGACATTTACATCAAGTGCCACAAGCTAAAATCCACTCTCTCTGCGCCGTTAAGATTTTTATATTAATATCCTGAGGACTAAGGACTTCACTCACTTGTAGACATGAACGCGTGTAGCTGTGGACAGAACTCATAACTAATCATTTGTCTTAAACGTTTCTCAAGTCTGCTCAAAATCCACCTGAAGGACGCGTGAGTAGTTGGTGCATTGTAGTGTAGCATCTTGCAGATAGTCATCTGCATGGAGGCCTATGCTGTGAAAAATTACATCGCTCAGACCCAAGTAGACCCTTGGAGAGAACGTGGAACCGATAACATTGATGTGACAGCATGGCCTCTGAACTCTAAGTCATCGACAATGAAGAACCCAATTCGAACCCTGGATCTATCCTTATTTTTATTAAATTGCTCTCCTTTTTCTTGGCAATCAGGGAACAAACAAAAATAATCACTCTGAAACTTTTCAAAAACCACTGAAATGTTTCCAACAGTCCATTTTACCTTTCTTCAGAATGTATGGTTAAGGTTTGCCCAAATCTTGGAAATTTTTATTTTTTTTGTTTGTTTTTTCACTCGTCTCACGACCATAGGGTTAGGTTTAGGGTTGCGTGGTTCCCAATGATGACTTAATACGGTTAATCATTTTTAATCTTGATTGTATAACACTTGTTTATTGATTTTAGCGTGACAAAGTTTGATTGTCCCGGGGCAACAGATGAGAAATAGCCTTTCTGGCTAATTCTGGCACATTTACAGACTGTTATTAATGTGCACTGTCCCTACCAAAAATAAATAAATTCAAATTCAAATGTTCTACATCAGAGAATCTAATAAATAAGAAAAGAGTGCACCATAAAACAAAGAGACATAAAACCCCCAAAGCAGCGAAGAACCTCTTACCACAAGAAGAGCAAAGAGGATGACGCCACAACTCCAAACATCCGCCCTGCGACCATCATACTTCTCACCCTGAAACAAAACAGTGGGTTAACCTTCTAGACGAACACGCATAAAAGAATCATGCATTTAAAGTACAGTAGCATACCCTTATGACCTCTGGACAAGCATAATGGGGAGATCTGAAAGGAAAGAAGTATTTTATTTACCTAGATACACAAAAGGCAAAAAATACATTCTTTTCAAAGGATGCTGATTAAGTGAAACAAAACACTGCAGCCTGTGTGCACAAAACAGCTGCTCAGTAATCCATGGACTGAATAGGTGAATCCAGGTAAAACCCACAATCTGTTACTAATTTTATCATTTAAATCCATGTTCCTCCTGATGGGCTGAGTGTTTGAGCTTTTGGTAAGCGCTGCCATCGATTATGTAAAAAGAACAATGGAGCATATCCCCTGAAGGTTTTGTGGGTTGTTTAAATCCTCAGAACTTCTTCACCCAGTGAACCCCATACTCACCCACAGCTGGTTTCCAGCAGACTGTCCCCGACTTGTAGTGAGGCCATGCCAAAGTCTGCTATCCTGATGTTGTTCTTCTCATCCAGGAGAAGATTCTCTGGCTTAAGGTCTCTGTGACTGAACACACAGACACTCAATGAAAGCACCGAAGTCTTTTTTCCAGACCATAAACAGAAAGCCTAACTGTACTTGTTTGTACATTTAGTTGACTTCCGCATGAGAAAAACCATTCGTACCAAAGTGTTTATTAAGGGTTAGGGATCTGGAAGAGAAAGCAGCCACGTATGAGTCCTGGTTCTGATCGGGGACTGGTTTCAATCAGAGAAATTATATAAGCAGGTCACATGGCACTCAGATAATGCTGAAAAGAAACCTATGTTAGAATTCAAAGGCTAGAGGTTGTCCTGCATGTTCCTCCAAAGAGCCAATCAGTAGCTGATCTGGCAAATATGTGAGCCAATCAAATTGTTTCAGTCCCAGAGGATGGTTGTCATAGTAAAAATGTTTTTTTTAGTTTGGTCAAATTGATCAAAATTTTTTGAATTCTTTAAAAGACTCAAGTGGAACTTGGAGCTTAAAAAAAAAAAAAAAAAGTGCAACT
>VUQK01012908.1:9111-19202 GCA_015106715.1 Bujurquina vittata | reverse complement strand
CCCATATAGGATAAGGAAGGGCACACATTATGGGCCCCATACGGGTTTGTCCGCAGTTTCCATGGTGGCCCTACATGGATTTGCCCAGATAGATATTAAAAGACCCTGAAAATGTGCTCATTTGGACCCAGATGGTTGACTTACATTAGGCCCATGCATGGTCCATGGATAGCCCATGCATGCATGGACCATCTGGGTCCGAATGAGCACATTTTTAATATCTATCTGGGCAAATCCATGTAGGGCCACCATGGAAACTGCGGACAAACCCGTATGGGGCCCATAATGTGTGCCCTTACTTATCCTATATGGGGCCCACCTATGTGTGCTGGCAGGGATCTTGTACAGTAATATACTGAGGCCCAAGGACAGCAACTGCAACAGTCTGGCAGAGGTGTAAACGATGCTGGTTATGAAGCTGATATCAATGATAGAATATCATCGGGCTACATTTATGTAGTGTTACTATCATCTTGTTGATTTGTAATCAGAGGTAGGAATTATTATTAGGAAAAAGAAAACATTTGAGAAGAACATGTTGATTCAGAGCAACAAATGTAACAGCAGAAATAACAAACACATTTGTAAACAACTAATAACTTTAAAGGTATCAAGTTACTGTCTGGAACTTATAAATTTGCCCCCAGCTTGACCTGGAAACACCCTCTGCGTTGCTCAGTACAGCACAATGAAATACTTGTTACCACAATACCAGCATTAGATAAAACAATATAGTTTTATCTACTAATAATAGTAAAAACCAAAAACTGTGAATGTAATCTAATAAAATATCAGTTTTTATTTGGCTATCTTTGGTGGCTGGGCAACAGGTCTCGGTCTTGTAATTTTACGCACAGTTGGAAAACACTTGAATGTGCATTCTTTAATTAAAACGTGAACAATCTTGTAAAACATACGGGGAAAAAATACATAGATTACACTGCAAATTTGAAATTGCTGTTACAACATGGAGTGCAAGCAATGTGTGCATTTACATTTACTTTTGTTAATTTCATGGAGCCTGCAGTTTGCTCTGTAGTTGTGAGGACAGCACAGTTTCCTAGGGAAGCAAAGTCTAGTTTACTCTCCTTCTTCGTCATGCTGATTCAGCTGATTTCAGGCTTTGTTCGGTCACCCAAATCCTTGTTGTGGATGGTGGGGATTCCAGTATCTATTTATGTGCACTAGGCTGCACATCATTTAAACTTTTTATATTTAACAAAAGTTACAGAAGCTAAGCCATGAAACTGCTTTGTTGTCGATGTGACTCTCGATATCAATCACAGAGTGAATAGACAACTCTGGCGGCACTTTGACCTGGATTTATTTCCTACTACATCTAGAATGTCCATTACATCCCATAAGAAAACAGCATAAAACAGCATAAAACAGCAGATACCAGATTAAGTTGAATGAAAACAGTTCATCTTTAGAATAAGATGGTTACTAATGGGGATCCTGATGCATTTATAAGCAGTCCTCTGCATTCTTAATTTTTCCACACAGCAATGGTTTCAGTGCTTTACGCCCTCTAACTTGACTTCCATGGCCCATTCACCCTGTACATGGCTGTTGTGGCTAAGAGGTAATTACTCATCATATTTTGTTGTCTTCATCCCAAAACTAAATGTATAAACAAATAATGAGAGAAAGCAAATTAATTTTGTTTGCTGTAGTCGATTTACAAAGTGCATGGGACGACTATAGCGCCCAATCACAAAAAATAAATAAATAACAAAAAAAAACTCAGGGTGCTTTTCTATTGCAGGTAAAGACACTACAATACTGCAGAGAAAACCCAACAGTCAAAACAACCCCCTATGAGCAGCACTTGGCGACAGTGGGAAGGAAAAACTCCCTTTTAACAGGAAGAACCCTCCAGCAGAACCAGGCTCAGGGAGGGGCAGTCATCTGCTGGGACTGGTTGGGGCTGAGGGGAGGGAGGACAAAAAACAGGCTGTGGAAGAGACACAGAGATGAATAAAAACTAATGATTAAATGCAGAGTGGTTTTTAAACACAGAGAGAGTGACAAAAAGTGAGTGAAGAAGAAACACTCAGTGCATCATAGGAACCCCCCCAGCAGGAGAGGCCTAATGCAATTACTAAGGGAGTGTTCAGGATCGCCCGATCCAGCCTTAAGAAAAGTTTTACACCTAATCTTAAAAAGAGTGAGTTTTTCGGGCTTTTAGAGGACTATATAAATGAGGACTGTGTGGAGGAGAGACTGTTTGAGTCAGGTGCGCTGGTGGTTCACCAGACCGACAAGCTGGAGTCAGACACTCTGATTTTTCCTTGTCAACTTGGGTGTACCGGTGCAATCAGCTGGCAAAGCAGATGTCCACAAGATGGGATCAGCACTATTTTATGCTATAAAATAGTGCTTTTCCCAAGCACATGCAAACAAATGACTACATGTGCATCACACCACAGTTTCTTACCAAAGCATGATCAGGAGTCATAAAATCCATCAGCATGCCCACAGGGGAAAAATACAAAATCTCCTTTACACTCATTCACTTACACTAGGACTTCACTTTTCCTCATTTCTAGTATGGAGTAGTCCACTCACTGCAGTAATTTGTAATAAGAATTTCTAAACAAGGAAAAAATGGCATCTGAGCCCCAGAGGCCCCTTTTTGATGTTGTTGTTGTTGTTGTTTTCTTGTTGTTCACCTCAATGTAGTCACGCCGTAGACATGTTAATGGATGTTAAGACTCCTGATTGTGCTCCGGTATTTAGCAGTTTGTATTTGTGGGGTGATGTGCATGTGTATGCAGTAACCTGATATGCTGTGAGCTGATTGGATGTGGTTGGGGGAATTAGACAATTTTAGGGCATAAAATATTGCTAAACGCATCTTGCGGACATCTGCTTTGCCAACTAAAATCTTTAACCACTTATTTCAGCAGACAGTGTTCAGCCTATGACGGTTTTTTTCAGAGCAGTGTTGCATAAGTCCATAAGTAACCAAATCCATATTTAGCTAACGCGTCGCGTCTGCAACAATCTGTGTCGTTATCTAAAACAAGTTCTAAATGCACAGATAATTCTATGAGTATGATTTTGGTTAAATATAGCCTTTCAGCAGTTACTGTAAAACATGTTCTATGACTGTAGGTAGCTTTTAACACTTAACTGCACGTAACAATGATGTGTGTGCATGATGACTTCTGCTAGAGAAGGAGCTTTGGAGGCAGAACTTCGATCCTGGTCTCCTTTTCTTCCGAGTAAAGAGGAAGGGAACCTGGAACATTTTCAATTTTTTTCAATTTTTCAAGCAAAAACCACTCTGTTGTCAGGGTTACCAACTGCAGCTTTAAAGGGACTACTTTTATGAGCAAATATGTATTAAAAGTCCAGTGGGACTAACAGGATGTAGAAAAGATAAACAGTTAACGCTAGTTGTCTTGTTGTGTTTGTGCACCCTATCAGGGTGCCTTGGTAACGAACCTATATTGTAGTTTAATGTACAAATACAATAATGGCCATTGGCTCATTATTCTTTTTTCACAATGGTTTCACCTGCTCATTCACTCCACTAACATGTGCAGTAATATTGTTTTAAATAAGCTTTAAATCATCTCATTTTAAACCCACACTCAGTATGAAGCACCAAATGAAGAGCGAAAAACAACACATTTATCTGTGAGCACAGGCTGCAGGGAAGAGTACAGACTGGGCTGAAGGAAAACTCTTTTCCACTCCAATGAGCTCTCTGGCTTCTGTGCGAGGATGAGGCCCATGGGAGAGTAAAAGGGACAGTGGGGTGAGAGGAGCGAGTATGTCTAGGTGTCTGGTAATGTATGCGTAACTGACACTAAAAGGTATACTGCAGTAATATGGAATCAATACTGCAACTGTTGTGTGTCCACTTCTGATGATTATGTTATGTTTGTGTTCCAGTTAAGTTGTGACTCGGGTGCTAGAGCGGGTCATGTACCAATCAGAGGGTTGGTGGATGAATCCCCGGCTCCTCCTGTCCATGTCTTAAAGTATCCTCGGGCAAAATACCCCTGATGCATCCATCAGATTGTGACTGTTAGATGAAAGGGTTTAGGTGTATGTGTGTTTGAGTAGAAAGGTGTTATATAAGTACTAGCCCATTTGCCATTTACCACTATTTTGCCCGTACTGTGCTAGTGTGGCACCAGTATTGCTGACCACAGCTTGGACCTTCTTGCAGCTGTTTAGGTAAATCTAAAGCATGGCGCGTACCTGAAAGGATGGTAGTGGTCTGTCTGCAGGATCTAATGACTGTAATGTCTGTACATCCCTTTTTGCTTGGTTCATCATTTTTCTTTTTTAGAACACAACCATATTACACCATGTAGACCTTTGAGAAGTCATTTCCACAGAGGTTCTTTTTTTTAAGGCTTCACTGTGATCAATGTGTTCAATAAAGACATAATCAGTACAGCTGTCTATGAGTTATCACTCAATTTACTCAGTTGTCTATAATTGTATAGACATTGGTGTGTTCTTATATACAAGTGTGTATTCGGTCTGCTATTCGGTTTGCTTCCCTCTCATCCTCAGACCCACTAGCAACAGAAGAGTTGAGGTCCTCACACTCTGAGGTCTCGGGATTGTCTGTTCCCAAGGTCAGGACTGAGACAGGAAAAATCCACTGCTCCTGCTACATGGAAAGAATTACAAAAAGACCTCAAGCTTACGGAGCACGAGTTTTAAATCATCTAAAAGTGACTGTATTGAGTTGTAGATGTTTTGTTTGATTTTTAATGACATGCTTTTTATTCCTAATTATTCTGTGTTTACCTTCTCCTGTTGGCAAATCTTAATTGTTCTGTGGAGTTTTGTGTCACAGAGCACTACCCAAGCCTGTGAAATTCAGTTTCCAGTTGAACTTGACGTGATCTGTGTCTGAAAAACAAGATGTTATGTACTGTATATATTTTTACAGCTGGATGTACAGTAAGCATAAACGTGTGTGTGGATATTGAATGCATCTCCCCTTCTCTTCTTGTTCTCCTCAGTCTTTATGGCAGACACATGCAGGCCAACCCAGAACCCCCGAAAAAGAACAACGACAAGAGTAAGAAAATCAGCCGCAAACCTCTGGCTGCCAAAAACAAGTGAAGAGAAAATAAGCGGGCGGAACGCAGCACTTATTTAGCAGCCAAATTCACTGCTTGTGCCTTTCGGTTTCTTTGTATTTAATGCAAATGTAAGAAGAGTGTTTCTGCGTACAGTATTTGGTTTGGACCCACTCCAGATGTTTTGAAGTCCTTCGTGTCTGCGATCTGTACCTACAGGGACTGGACATGGATGTTACAATCAATAAAAAACAACCAGGTTGATTTAAGCAAAGTTAAAATTTTACTGTAATATAATCTCAAAAAAAGTCATTTGCTGACTTTGGTCCAGTCTGACCCAATCTTGCCATTTAAATATTATAGTTTGGTGTAATATTAAGGTGTTTCAGATGTTATTTCAGATCATAACAGGTTGTTTTAGCATCTATTTCATTGTGCCTAAGGAAGCAGCTTTCGCCACAGACAGTATATATAGAGATATAAAGCAGGCATACTTACCGTGATATCGCCTATTGTTTAGCAATGTCCTGCTCTAAAGGAACAATTGTTTTTGATTGTTTTTGGGTTGTAGCTATCTTGATCTTTTGAAACCTGACATGACCAGCAAAGGGCACATGTAACAAAGAAACTGAGGGACACTGCATGCTCACATGGTAGCAATCACAGCCTATGCCTGCCCTAAAATCATGCCCTGATTTGTCATCCTTTTTGACTTCATTAGGGACCAAAATTGACTAAATGAACACTATATTGTATTCATTCATAGCGATTGAGACTGTAAAAGGCCACAGATCAAGTGAGCAGAAGGGCCGTTTTACAAGAGACTTCATGATCCGTCCATGAGAAAGAAACCAGATTGAGGGTACATTCACACTAGCTTTACTTTATTGTCATATAGAATCTGTACAGTGAAATCTGCTGTTAACTGTATTCATTCCACTATAAAATGAACAGGAATTTCTTTTTGTTCTTTCTGTTTGAAGTTCTTTGTTATTTTTCCACATTTCACCATGTTTCAGAGCGTGTGCCTGTAATCCATGCTTTAGACTCATCATGCTTTTGTCGCAGTTCAAAACATGCTGCTCATTAATTGTCCTCACTGCATTTCAAATAAAAAACTAAAAATACTGCACTCTTGTATTTTTTTTTGTAAATTTTGGATTAATATACTGGGAATATCTGGTAAAAAAAATAATTCCTAGCTACCGTTCAGCAGTCAATAAATTTAATGACTGGAATTCATAATTCACTTAAATTCACTAGAAAATCACAGATTTGGGGGTGGCTGGAGCCTTTCTCAGCTGTCAGAGCTACTCACTGACTAGTCTGCTAACTGAAATGAGGCATTTCTGTCTGAAAACAGCAATGGCAAAACAGCTCAACAATCACTGTACATCCTGTATACGGACAATAAAGGCATTGTTCTTCTTCTCCAAGAGAGAGCTGAAGAAGAATCGATGTTTTTGATAGAAAGGCATATATTGTTCTGTTATAAGGAGGACTGGATGTGGTCTTGTAGGTTGAGACAAAAGTATTTAAAGATGAAAAATGAAAAGGTGTTCATATTTTGTCATGCTAATAAAGGTCTATTAAGGCAGCAGTGAGTGATAGATAAAAGAGGTCTTCTTCCTCCAAGCTGGGGTCCTCTACAAGAGGCCTGCAAGCGTGAAGGTCCTAGGAGTGCGCTCCTCTGGGCAAAGATCTCGGATATTGTTCCTGGAATCTGCTGGAGCCCTTCCCCCGGTTTGGGGGGGTCTCTGCCTTGAGTGTTCGATCACCGCATGGACCACTGTTACCTTCACCCTCCATATCCTCTCTAGCTCTTCTCTGGGCCCTTGGTATTTATCGAGCCTCTTGTGTTCCTTCTTCCTCTGTTTGTCCACCACTACTAGTACTACTGCTACTACTACTGCTAGTACTACTACTACTGCTGCTGCTACTAACTTGGTAAGCCATCAGAAGTTAATCACTAGGCACATGATCCTTTGTGGCCATCTTCCTGATGTATTCCTGGATCTTCGTGGTTTCATCTAGGACAGTGGTTCTGACACTCACTAGTCCTCAGCCTCCTTCCTTCCTCTTAGCGTTGAGTGCTGGATTTGGGGTGAAACCCTCCATGCATCTTCCTTGTCTTGATGTCAGTGGCTTCTATCTCCTTCTTCAGCCTGCTTATTATCCCGTTTTTTCCCATTCAGCTGACTCTTCAGGATTGCCTTATTCTGCAGGTACTTGGCAGTTGCAGCTTTCCTAGCTGCCTCTTCATGGATCCCTAATTATATATTTTTGAGCCATGTTCTTCATGTTTCACTAGGTTAATGGAGAGTAGGTGCAGAGATTTATTGAAACATGAAAATACAATATATAAGGTGACCACCTTCATTCTGCAACATAGCCTGTAATCTTTCATTTCTTTCAGGAATCTTCAGGAATAGTTGTGCAGGCTTCTTTCCAAAACTCTTCTTTAGATGTTCGCTGCCTTTTGTTTTCTGTCAATTTGTTCCAACTTTTACAATGTTTCAGATCCAGGGGTTTCCAAATGTGCTTTTACTGCATTAACAAATTCTGACAAAACTTTTTTGCTTTCATAATTCAATCAATTAATTATATATAATTACAGCTGTGATGCTGATCATTTGAACACTGAGCGGATGCGGGGGGGAAAAATCAGTGTTGCTTAAGACTTCTATTCATCTCAGCATCTCAGAGTGAATTTGAGCAATCTGACTCTTCTAATGAAAAGTGTATGGGAAAGAATTAACACTACCACGAATACATCATTGCGAAAATGTGCATCCCTCAGCTTTGTAAAACTGAAAATGTGTCACACATTCTAATGCATGCATATTTTAAAGCCCACTCTGTCTACAATAATTTCTCCTGCATCCCATTTGGTGGATATTGTACCTGTTTTGTCCTTACTTCATCTCAATTCATCTCACACTTTTCCAAGGATACAATAGTCCCAGGCTTGCTAAAGCACATTGATTTTCACAAGGTGATTTATGGGTGGCGTGCACGTTAGGGCAGACTTGATTGTATAAGGGAGGCTGCAGAGTGCCACATTAATGAGGATGGTGACACAGGGTTGAGAAGTAAGCACCCAGCTTACCACAGGATGAGCCACAATTATATAGCTGCTGTTTTGCTTTAGCCTGATAACCAAAGCTACAAAGCATGTACTCATACAGTTTAGGGTTAGAAATATAAATCAGTTTTATCACAACAGTGGATTTTAAAATCAAACAGTCAAGGTGTGATTGAATTGCTTACTTTCAGCTTTAATTTATGTGGTTTAACAGAAGTATTGCATTAGCTATTTAGGAATTGCATCTATATATATAGATAGATATAGATATAGATATCCCAATTGATAGCAGCTTAATAGTAGTTGGCCAATTGACTACCAAGACGTTCCATGGCCAGGTAAGGCCTATTCACCCACTTTGCTTTGATTTGGGGGTTTACAGCCAGCCTTTCCTGTCGCTGCTGACAAACCTGGGTATTAGAGGTACTGTCCTGAAGTGGTTTGAATGATGTGTATCTAATAGACACCAGTTTCTTTGTGTAAATGGGGAGTGCTGTTCACACACTAGGGCTGATTGTGGAGTTCCACAGCGTTTTATGCTAGGACCAATTCTATTTACATTATACTTGCTTCCCTTGGGCATTATTAGTAGATGGCATTGCATACTTTGTCACTGCTGTGCAGAAGATAACCAGCTCTGTCTATCCATGAAACCAGTTGACACACGAGTTAGATAGGGAAAGCTTTGGTACCCAGGCGATAAATGGGAGAGTATGAAAGTGGTATTGGTGGCAGGTGCTCAGCAGGGTTGAGGAGGTTCTCCAAGTATTCCTTCCTCTGCCTGACTATAACCTCAGTTGAAATCAGCAGCAGCCCACCTGTACTAAAGACCATTTGAGCAAAGGACCACTTTCCCATCTTACAGTAAGCTGCCTGACAGTTTTCCAGAATTGCTTAGAGGGTATCTGAAAGTCTTTTTCCATGGCCTCACTGAACTCCTCCCACACCCAACTTTTTGCTTCAGCCACCCCCCGAGCCACAGTCTGCTTGGCATGCCGCTACTCGGCAGCTGCCTCCAGAGTCTCACAGGCTAACCAAGCCTGATAGGACTTCTTCCTCAGCTTGATGGCTCCCTTCCCCTCTGGTGACCACCATGTAGTTTGGAGATTACCACCACAACAGGCGCCAACCACCTTGCAGCCACAGCTCTGAGCAGCAGCCTCAACAATGGAGGTGCGAAACATGGTCCATTGGACAGTGACAGTGTCCTCAGCCTCCGTCTGAATTCTGTCGAAGTTCTGCCAGAGGTGGCTCGTGAGATGGGGTGGCTGTACAGTAGCTGCGGAGGTAGAGCAGGTCACCTACTGACTGGAAGGTCAGCGGTTGGATTCCTGGCTGCTCTGGGCCACGTGCCAAAATTTCCTTGTGCAAGATACTGAACACCAAGTTGCTCTCCAACGCAAGCGTTGGAGTATGAATGTGTGTGTGAGTGTTAGACAATAAAAGCACTCAGCTTAGATACATACGCAAGTGCTTGTGTGAATGCGTAAAAGTAAAATGTGTTGTATAAAGTACTTTGAGTGCTCAGTCAGAGCGGAAAAGCCCTATACAAGAACTAGTCCATTGTGGTGAGGTCAGGTGGTGATCAGCTGACAGCTCAGTGTCCAGAACATATGGCCGCAGATCTGATGACACAATTACAAAAGCCATCATTGACCTAGTGTGTCCTGGTCCCACGTACGCCTATGGACGTCCTTATGTTCGAACATGGTGTTCATTATGGACAAACTGTGTTTTGCACAGAAGTCCAATAACAAAACATCGTTTGGTTCGGATCGGGCAGGCTTCCTCCCAATCACGCCCCTCCGGTTCTCACTGTCATTGCCCACGTGAGAGTTGAAGTCTACCAGCAGGACGATGGCGTCACCAGATGGAGCACCCTTGACCACCTCACCCAGCGACTCCAAGAAGGGGGGGGGGGGGGTGCTCTCGCCGGCCCTTTGGTGGAT
>VUQK01012907.1:0-15131 GCA_015106715.1 Bujurquina vittata | reverse complement strand
TTCTCTTGATCTTCCCCCCCCCCCCCCTTCTTTTTGACTGACTGAACATTTTGTCATTATTGGTTACTGTTACAAATATTAAGAATACACAGTAAGTGTATGACATTTATTTCAACAGAATGGAATGCGACATAGATTTGATTCAATTGTATTTGTTTCTAATATTGATTGACATACTGTATGTACAAATCACAATTTTGAGAGGTTCAGGCTTTGGCCTTGACAAATGGCATTGAAGACTATACAATCAGTGAAGTCATTCAGGGAATATACAAACGCTATAAAATGTACACTTGGGAAAAGCAAACACTATCACGCACAAATTCACGTTACTCACTGATGTATGTACCAGTGCCCATGGAAACACAAGAATGTACTCAAGACAACACCAGCATGTGCTATGACTCATGAGGATGTGCTCTGCATCTATTTCTTAATTCACTGAGCTTTCTTTTTATTGCAAGATTAGCATTCGACTTGAGTCATGATCAAGCATCTGTCTGACTGATATTTATAATATGATTTGAAAACGCGCGCACACACACACACACACACACACACACACACAGATGCAGAGGTACAAACATACAACCATTATTAATATAAGCATAGTAAGTAGAGCATAAGGAATCACTTCATACCCTGCAATGGAAAGAAGAAGAAGAAGGAAAGATTGATAGGAACAAGGAGAGGGACAGAAAAGTGATTTGCTTCTTTAATAGACACAAAGGACAACAGGAGGAAGTGGAGGAGAACTGCGTGTTTACACTGAAAGAAAGGGAGAAAACGCTCGGTGCTGGATGGATGTCTATACCTCCCAGCCCATCAGAGCTGCAGAGCTGTGATGGAGTGACAGAGAGGGAGATGATGAGAGTGATGGATGCATGACGGACGAGTTTCTGAATTCAGTCAGCAGCCCTCGGATGACTCTGTGCTATTTTATCACAACGTAGTGAAAAAAAACAGAATTGACTCGGCAGAGCACGGGCGAGGAAGAGACGTTTATGATGAAAACAGGAGCATTTCCCTGAATGAAAACAAATAAATAAATAAAACAAATAAATACTGGCATAGCCAAACACCTATTTTTACAGGGCAAACAGAACAGTTTTTTCCTCACAGTAAATAACTATTGTGAGGGTACTTGACAATGGCTACTATCAGCGATGTGTCATCAGCAAATATGTTTTGCTTTATTTGACAAGGCATGATTCATGGAGCGTGAATGCGTTTTCAAAAAGCATCCAGCTGCACACACTCTGGTGGTTACTGAGCAGCCCCACTGTTACTTTTGAGGGGTTTTGGGCATTACATTACTCTCAATGGGTGCTACACAGAGCTTTACAGACCCGCATCTATACATTGTAGTTGTCTGCTGCCACATGGGGTTGAATTAAAACATGTGGAACACAAAAATATAAGCTACATTTGTAGCTTCTAGCTTTGCCTTGCACTAAAGAAGACAGAATTAAAAATGACTATCTTTGTAGTTTAGTGAAACTGAGTGATAAAAACACTGAAAGCTGTGTATTGCAGCCGTTTTTGGTGTTTTCATGTGCTTCTTTGTCTGCTTCTTTGAATTTCTCCTCCCCTTCAGCTCCCTTTCCCAACTTTTCAGCCAATCAGCATTCAAACTAAGAATCGCGCATCAACCTGCAGTCTGTGTAGCATATGAGCTAGTTGAATTCACATAGTCTTTCTATCTGTATAGCTGAAGTGTTATGCCAAACAAACACCAGTGCACGGCCAGAGATTTGCCTTTATCCAAGCACTTGGGTGGTAAGATTTAAATTACACTATTTTACTTACCCATCCAGATTCAGCCACAATCTGTGGACTGCAGAAATGACAATCCTCTCACAGACCCACCATTGGACACCCAAGCACTAACATATTTGGAGAAACTGTGTTTAAAGCTCTTGTGATCCTTGCACTTACACTATGTGTTTTTCTCTCCATCCTAGTAAAACAGTGACTCAGCTTGCTTAACTCTTAACTCCAGCCCTGCTGGAGAATTTAACATGAGTAAAAATGCTATTGGAGAAGCAAAGCAATCTCAAGGTGAAAAGCAAATATCAGTAACTTACTAGGAAGTAAAACTCACAACAGCGTGAGTTAGATGAATGGTGCTTTGATTTAGCCAAAACAAAACCTTATAATTCAAATTGTTCTGCTTTTTTAATCCTCTTTTTTCCAGTCTGGCAACATACCAATGAGTCAGTACCCTTTAATTAGGATGTCAAATACATATTAGATTAAGAAAAATATTGGTTAATATTGGTTTCTGTGGGCATATGTATGAGTGTGCGCATGTGAGTGGGTGCCTAAGTGCTTTTTATTTTAGTAAGAGCTCTTCCGCTGGGATGCATTATGAAATGACTGGAATATGCAGGTGCTTTTGTGTACATGGAGCTGGTGAACAGAGACATGGAGGCATGGCTAAATGTGATCAACTACAGCAAGAAACGAATGCAGTTAAAATTTCAAATGAACACCCATGACAAGCGTACGTTATTATCACATAATCTACACTGAGGATGTCTTTAATATCTATAAAAAATGAAAGACTTCTTATTTTTTAAATTTCCTACAAATTCTTCTCCCAAATTAAGCTACGCCACATTTTAGTTCATTGGTCATTACTGAGGCCCACTCGCTCCAACAAGGATGCTTGATTTCCTGCAAGCAACTCAGCTGAAAGGTCAAGATCCCTCTCCTGCACAAGAGACACAACTTGCTGACCTTAACATCAACAGCCTTTTGCACAGAGTACACGTTAATAAAATTGATAATTAAATACAAGATAAATTTCCTTGAGTATAACACCAACACTGCTGCAGTTTAAGAGAAAAATTAAATCTTTGTCTTACTATCTCAGAAGAGGAGTTAAAGTAATTAGAAATGACTACACGTGATGGAAATGATTTAAGCACAAATTTGGAAAAATAATTGACCATGACTCAGTTCTTGTAGGTGAAAATGATATTGCATGTTTTTAAGTTTCAGATTCACACATATTAAGGTAAAGATTAGAACTCTAACAAGATTTTTAAACTGACATTTATTTCCATAGCAGTGCACTGTTTCTACCAGAGTACCGTTAGCCCTGTTGGGTAAGATTAGAGTCTGTTCTTCTCAAGTATGAGCTAGAGAAGAGGTGAAGTGAAATGAGTCATGGGGAGGAGAGAAGATATACAGTAATTCTGCTGGTGTGACATTTTCCCATAATCCCCCCCAAATGCCACTAGTGTCAGGAGGCAGAGCAGCAGAGAGGCAGTGGAAGGGGGGACCATCCCGCATTAACCCATTCCCTACCCTATAGATGAGCTTGTACATGTTTCGTTCATTTCGTTCATTTGATTTCAGTTAAGAAATGTTGGAGGCGGTAATTAGCATACAGAATAAAGTCATTACTGTACATGACAGATTCCTTATTGACTGTGCATGTCATATACAGTACATAAAGTGAGAGAACCACTGAAATACAGTATGAACACAGCTAGAACTTCCTTACTTTTTATTTTGGTTTCTCTCTCCCTCACAGGCAAATATCAGCTGAAGTTTAGCCTTAACCTCTTATGTCTAAGCCAGTTTTCTTTTTGACAATTTTTTAAATGATTATATATAGAAATTTACATCAGTGCCTCTGGGTGTAAGTACGCAACGGACACCTCATCTACATTAATAGCCTGTGTCTCTGTGGTCATCCTTTTGTTTCCCAGGCCTCAGATACAGGATGAAGCTCATTGTAGCAGCAAAGAAGGCAGATACATGGGGTTGTTATTATCTCAAGGTCACACACACACATGCGCGCGCGCGCACACACACACGCACGCACGCACGCACACACACACACACACACACACACACACACACACACACACACACAGAGGCCACCTCAGAAAGGGAAAATAACTACAATGGGCAATTTACCCAGAACAGGCAGGGATGACAGCCAGGACACAGATGCACACACACACACACACACACAGCTGTGCCTCAGGGCCAAGGTTCTGGCAATGCATCATTACCCTCCCTTGGAGGTGATTCCATATCCCAGCATGCATTTCTCATGTGGAGAGGAAATTACCCCTGGGCCGTGCTGAGAGCCAATAGAGTGTGTCCTCTGTCCTCTATTGGTCTCTCTCTCTTTCTTTCTCTTTCTTCTTTCTTCAAATCCCCTGCTCACCCTGTAACTGCGCTCTTCCAGCCTTACCGTCCACCCGCCCTTCCCTTCTCTCCGAGCCACCCAGTTACCACAACACCCTTTCATCTTCCTGTATCTTTCTCTCATTAACACCCCCCCCCTCTCCTTTCATTTTCTATGCCTCAAGTAGAATACAGATTAATAACAAAGGATGAAAAGGTATTGATGGCTTCTCTTCTTTTTGTCCTGCCCTGACTTTCAGCTTTAATGGTGGCATTAAACATTCAAATTGAGAATCAATTACGCCCCAAAAGTGATAAACAGATAGAAACCCAATCGGTTCATGAAAATAATTGATAGCTGCATCCTACGCGCAAGACAGTTCTTTCGTTCATTCAAAAAAAATGCTTCAGTGTAACATAATGTTGAGCATATCTTGGGGTATAGATAGAGTATTTGGAATTCATCTGTAAGAGATCAAACCACAGAGCAATGGACTCAGCAGTGTCCTTTATAATAATCCTGGAAAAGCTTAAAAACAGAAAAGAGATGTATGGACAATTCAGAAACATAATGCCTCCGGCCACAGCTGTTGCGAACACAGAGGCATCAAAGCTGTATGGGTAAACGCCAAAAGCAAAAGTATAGAGACTATCAGAGCACTTCTGGTTCTGTTGTATCAGTGCTGAAAGCAATTGTCCAATTTAGTAAACAAAAAAAAAAAGATAAAAACACAAACCTAATGGTAAAAGTAGTAGCGCTTTTTTAATTACATTACTGAAAAAGGAGAACACTATCAAAATGTCTGTCTCACACGCACGCACGCACGCACACGCACACACACACACACACACACACACACACACACACACACAGGTATCTCATCTCTAGAGTTATACATAAACCATACGTAGGTACAGTACATAGATCCAAAATACACTTGCACAGACTATGGTTGCAAGATATGGGCACTTTAGTCCCATTCTTCTCGTCATAAATAAACATTTGTGCCCAAGTGACAACAAGAGCCATCACTGCATAATTACATCCTCCATTTCAGTTTCTCAACACATACACAGATGCTCATAAACACATACAATGACATTCCAGCATCCATTACACACACTGTGTAAAGTGTAATTTATGGTCTCACAAACGTATCCGTCTGCATATGCATCCCAGTTTGGACAGCGAGCGGAGAGGCTTTTCACCCACTGCAAACGTGCTCCTGTGCAGACCTCCACTGGACTGCGACACTGGACCCATGTGTCTACTGAATACTGACTAGTTGACAAGTGGGCCGGAATATGGATGGAAGTGACAGCGGAATTCACCGGGAATGGGAAAACCACACATACACACACACACTGAAACAAAACTGCTGGAGGATGGACCAATAACAGCACAAGCAAGAGTGGCCCACAGACCAGTTGTACCACACACTTTTACATCGATAACAGAGCTCTCTGCAGGCAGGTGGGCCATTCCTGGGCTGCCAGCGGACTGCGAATGCGCTTCCCCTGCTGAACCATAAATTCTGCTTAACATACTGTACTGTGCACATCACATTTGATTCTCTCTCATTCACACACTACACACTTTACAAACACAAACATATATACACACATGCACACATACACACCCTCTGTCCTGTCTCTCATAGCCTTGGGCAAATAGATGTCATGCCCAAAGTTATGACTGACCACTGCAAATTTTCTAATTGATCACATTCTCCAAGTCAATCAGCCTCTAGTCCCCTTTCTATACAGACATTCTAATTTGTCAATCACTATTTCAGGCCACCTGTCATTTAACCCTCTTCATCCCCATCTATTGTACATCTCATCCACTTCGTCCAAACTCTCCATCAGGTACCTTCATACTCTGTTTCACCATCATCAGTATCTGGACTCTGTCTTGCACCTTCATTTGGAACGAAGCTCTTCTGAATTTAACTTGTATTTCACTTTTTTGGAACATATTTTGCTCTTTTCTCATAAATGATCTCTCCTTATTGAAATAAAGTGATGTGTTAAAGCTATAACACCACTGACAATAAACAGTACAAGGTTTCTGTCTGAGTGTGTGATTAGATAAGTCAAGCATATCCCCAGAGCTGAACAGTGCTGTAGTCCTGTTTTTGATCAAAACAGTCAAACTTTTTCCTTTCTTCCATCCGTCAATCCTCGTTTCTGCAGCACAGTGAGTTCCTGTTGCATAATGTAACGTATCCTTTATGTTGTTTCTCACCCTATTACATGCCTTCCTACGCCCCAAGTTCTGGAAGAAAAACCACTGGCGCTTAACTCCCATCTTCCCCAAGTTAATGTTCATCTGTCTCTTCCTGTATGCTTTGCATCCTTCTCGCTTTCTTGCTTCCTCTCCCTCAATCTCTCAAGGTATAGCTTATTCCCTAAACCAATGCAGATTCCGTGCTTCCTTCACTCACTTAAGATTCTCCAAATCCCCTTCATTTGTTAGAAATTTTCCCCTTCATTATTGCTTTTTGCTCCCCTTCCTTCTCTTTGTTTATTGGTTATGCAATTCTGAGCTCAACACTTTCTCATCATCTCACTCCCTACATTGTTTTTAATATTCATTTTAAGACAGAAACCCAGTGGGGGTGACAATCGCTTTACACGGAAAAAGCTTAGAGGGAGACACACAAACTTTCCGAGACGCTGTCATAGACAAAACAATAATGGGAGACAGTGTATCTACATTTTGCCCGTGCTTTCTCTGCACTTTTCCTCTATTGCTCTTATGTTTATTCTCCACCTGCATTTTGATCACCTGAAGACCAGCCTTAACTTTTTTCATTTCCCTCCTCTTTCTGCGTTTCTCACCCTGTTCTCTTTGTGTGACTATTTGCTTCCCTTCCTCCTGCTTCTTCAGCTTTGTTCTGCACTTCTCCCTTTCGCTTTCTTGTCACTAATTCTTTCTTCCTCCCCTCATCTATCTTGTCTCCCACTCTTCCTCCCTTCTCTCTCTACTGCTATCCATTGACAGATATTGAGTTTTCTCTTCATGTTGCTGCCATCACCCCTTACTTATCATGCTCACTCTTCTGCAGCTACAATAGCAGTATGTCACTGGCTGCCATGCACGCACGTGCACATTATATAGTAACAAATGCACATGACCCATAACATATGCTAATTGATTACATAAAATACATAGTCTCCTCCTACATGCGTGCACACACACACACACATTAACACACACAGATATAACCACTGGCCTCACTCACACTGTTCTTTGTCTCTAATAGCTGCTAACTCATTTAGCACTTCATGTTAGCTCAACTAGATCCAATTACAGCAAGAGAGAGAGTCGAGTTTGAGTAGAAGGTCATTTAACCTCCTGGCGAAGAGAAATGTAACACTCTTCAATTCAGAAATATTAAGTACAATGAGATGATTGTACAAAAAATATGGCTAAAATTAGGAAATTAAAGATATTGTTTACTTTATGTAAAGTTATAAATAGTAATAACAGTAATAATACTTAAAAAAGATGGATAAATAACTGGAATTTGCAGATGGCATTCACCACAAAGCTCAGATTTGTGAAAAAAGATCCTTTGTGTGGAATTTAAACAGTGTACAAAATGATTGCAATTCTGCAATTTCTTGTTGCTTTATCTGTAAAAAAAAAGAGGAAAAAGAAGAAAGAAATAAAAAAGGTGCAAATGGAGGAAAAATGAGATTTCTGCTTGGATCTGTGCACAGAAATCTATGAAGCCTGCGGCAGTAATGGAAACAAAATGATCTTGACTGTGCATACAAGCAAGTGTGGCAATAACACTAGCGGGCCAACAATAAACACATTCTTGCAAGTGCATAAAGATAACAATGTGTACACGCCTGAGTGTGTTTGTACGTGAAATGTTACTGCTAAACCTACTCCTACATTGCCTTGGTTTTCATATTATGAGTAATATAAAACAATGAACTTTTAAAAGTTTTTAAAAAGTGCCATTATCCCTTTACACCCTCTCTCCCTCTACACACACACACACGCACACGCACGCACACACACACACACACACACACACACACACACACACACACACACACACACACACACGCACACACACACAAAACCTCACAAAGTTCAGCAAATATTTATATGAACAAAATTAATTACATGAGTACACTGAGTACATCTCAGTGTATTAAAACAGAAGGTGATCTCTCCAGTTATATCAGTGGATTAGCTAATTCAGCCTTTTAGGTATGCACTGCCTCTTTTCATCATCAAATACTAGAATTAGGATGTGAAAATCTCTGAGCCTGTTTCTTATCTTAGTGACCTATATTCTCTTCTAGCTCTCCAGTATCTCTTTGAACTTGCTGGAAGCACATTTCTGTGTACCCTTGCAACTACATTGTTATGTTATGTTGCTGCTGTGTGACTAATATGCCTAAATAAAAACACACACCTCACTCAGAACAGAATATGCTGCAACGCATTTTTACTGCTTTGCATTGATGGAGAAGTGTACACAAACAACAAAGACAACAGTACTAACTTTTACTTTTGTGTAAGTCAGAAGTGCTCTGTTTGTTTCAGATTCTCAGTAACTGGCCAAATATAAGCTTTCACTTGATTGGGAACATTAGAAGGATTTGAGTATGTGTGAAACATGAAGACTGCCTTGAGTCAGTCAGCCTAACTATATCAAGAAACCATCATGGCCCCATTATCAGTAAGATATATCCCACAGTAAGACAGAAGAATTTTTTGGAGGAGTTTACCTTCATCTGACTGTGCACATGCCAATCATTTCCCCCCTCTTTCTTTACTTTCATTGCCACTGTTCTCAATAATCTCCCACTCTCTCTGTTCGCTGTGTTCTTTCTCCCTTTCTGTGACTGACAGCTGCTGCTGAGACTTGATCCACCCGTCTCAGTCCCTCTTGCTTTGTAATTAAAGGAATTATACATCAAGAGTCCTGTGAAATATGTATAAAAAAAGGCGGGGGGGGGGGGGGCTTTGCTTAATTGCAGAGACAAGAGGATGGAAGGGATCACAGCCCAGTAGGGCGCTTTTACACACAGCATGACATATGGGAGGTGGAAAAAGTCTAAAGCAACTGGTGTGTGATTGGAGTAAAACTGTGTCTTATTAGTCGGTTTTTCCTCGCACATATGAGGTAACACTGCATTAAAAAAACAACGTTTAATTTGGCCAAAACTTTATTTATCAGACATATTCTTGTCAAATTAAATATAGTTCCTGTTTACCTTCATTTTTTAAAGTCTAGGCAAACTAATGTTCATTGACATGACCTTCCAAGATATGGAAAATCTTTCTTCAGAGTTTTGGCATCTGATATGCCTTCAGATTTTCATGCTGACATCTGTCACAATTAATTCAATGTGCCTGATTATGTGTTGTTAACTTTGAGGCATTTTTAGCATGAACACCTGTTTTGAGCTTTAAAGGTACAGCAAGTAATTTTTTGAGGTTAGTTTATAAAAAAAAATATTGTACTCAAATAAATATTGGTTAATGCATAATTATGTCTTCCAGCTAACTGATGCATTCTCAAAAACTTTAATCCTCTAAAAAATAATTGCATTTTATGTATGTGGATAGGGAATGGCCACAAACATAGTACCCATTATCAAAAGGGCACAAAGAGCTTTTTTAAGCAATATTTAACATTTGTACATTATCATCTCTTTCACTCTTTCTCCCCCTCTGTGCCAATATTCTCTCCTCGCAACAACACACCGTGATAAGCTAACACTATGCCAGCTAATGTTAGGCTCGACTGTTGCAAAAATTACACTTTCCTTCCGACAAACAGTTTGATTACATTTTCACATGTCTGAGAGTTTATTTGCGAGTCCAACGATACAGTTCAAAAGAAATTTCACTAACACTGGAGAACAGTAACAGAAGTGCTTACTGACTGAAAAGTTCAGCATATCCTCAGCAACTCACCTCAGTATTGCTGTCAGCAGACAGAAGTGAGCTTCACTGACTCATATGGACTCAAATCGGACTTCTTTCACAAAGTCTTACAGCCCTTTCCATGGTAAATAGATGTGGACACCTGGCATAAACAGCTGAGGTATACAGTGGACTAATAGTCCACATTCAATACTGATGAAAGCCAACCAGAGTTGTTTGTCCTACAGTGGCCACAGTAGCTAGGATTACACAGTTGAATTGGGAGGGGTAAGAAAACAAAATTCACTTGACTGCAATTTGCAGTCCTACAATACTGACATCTTTTGATGAGATTTTACACACTGTACCTTTAAAAATAAAAAAAGATGTGATGCGCGGTAATGGCGGAACAGTGTATTACTGTTACTAAAGGTTTTTTCTTAAGTGCAAAACAACTTGACATTTTATTATTAAAGAAAGACCAGAAAGAAACACCCCCCCCAAAAAAAATTGAGTTCATAAGAACACTACAGTTTTAAGCTGTTTAAGGCAGCCCCAAAGCACTATTGTAATTTCACTGTGAATAATATTCTGAAACCTTCAGAAATATCATTTTGAGTTATAAATACACTATGAGCTTTGGCATTCAGATGGAGGTCAGTAACAAGCTGCACTTTGATTGGTATTTGTAATCAGATGGCAGATTGCACACTTTAAACAATGGCATGATCAGTGACTGATTGTATGAATCTGTGGCTACAGCTACGATTGGGTAGAGGCTACGTTTTTTGCAAAGTATTGGGTGATTTTCTAGGTGATGAATCTGTGTCAGTGAGTCACATGACTGTGTGCCATGCCTGTGCGTGTGACTGTGTATATGTCTCAGCATTCTTAGACACACACACATATTAAATCAATAAACTCCTCAAAATACATGTATAAATGGACACTCATGCACAAAACACACACTCTACAATGCTCATCCTACCTGGGATCTTTTTGAATAGAGTCAATGGAAGGTGAACGCTGCAGGCTGCCTTCAGGTGGTAGGGCTGGTCCTGACTTGCTGTAGGGTGATTCCACCACTGAGGGGCAGTACTGCAGGGTACGGTAGGGGTCAGCCACATATGGATCTGAACCATATACATCTCCGCCACCACCCCCGCTTGAGGTGTAGCCTGGCCCCACTGTGGCATAGTTGTTGGCACCGCCACGGGTGTAGTTTCCGGTTCCTGTGCCATGGCTTCCAGTGCGCTGCAAAGGGGCGGAGTCGACACCAGGGGAGGAGGGTGCTATGGTAGGAAAGTAGGGACAGAGGACATAACTTAGGTCACGGACCTGATCATGTATACGCATGGCCAGGTCTACAGTGGAGAGTGAATAAGGGAAAAGGAGGAGAGAAGGGCAAGGACACAAGCACAGGAGAGGAAAGACAGAAAAGCAAAAAGAGAGATGAACAGGCTTTTGGGGAAAAAAATTATATTAATAGAAAGATTTATTGTCCTCATGCCCATGATTGAAAAAGAGAAAAAAAGACGAACATCACAATCTAGTAAGATAAAAAATAAACACATGAAATGCTATATGATAAAACCTGTAAAATCTATTGACAATTTAATGCAATAGTTTAAAGTTGTACTGCACACCAAAAAAAAACCCCAAAAAAAACTACAAATGTCTGATCCTGTCAAAGCCAGTTCAATTCTACAGTGCAAACAGAACATTACAGAATAGTTCTGCTCCCATGTTTAACACAGTAGCAAGGACAAAAAAATACATTTGACAGCAGTTTCCTCGACAATGAGAGACTGCAAACACTGCTAGAGGTGTCACTGAAACGGCACATTAGTCTGTCAGTCCTCTGTAATGAAAAATGTAAACTTTGCACCTAAGTTTATGTGTGGCACAGGACAATAGCTGACACCTCGTCCCGCGCACTGAGAGATCATGTTGAAGCCATCCTGGTGGGCAGTAAGGAGTAAAAACATACATAAAATATATAAATTAATAAAAACAACAAGACAACATCTCTCTTTAGAGTGACTTCAAAATTGAATTGGGATTTGCTGGAGGGTGTAAGCAGCCTACAGGGGCACAGTAGCTGTCACCTACCCTCCCTGTTGCACTGAAATGGGGGAATGACGATATATCAAGGCGTTAATGTGAGTCTGGGGGCCTCATTTCTTTGGCTGTAAAAACACTGAGACGGACTCGCTCTGTGTGTGTGTGTGTGTGTGTGTGTGTGGTGTGGGGTGGGGGTTGTATATCCATCTTGTCCGTCATTAGGAACGAGGTATATGCAGACTGAAAAACACGCGTGAAAAACACCATAAACATATTCTTCACGGAGTAAGCAATAAATCACAGAGCCTTGTAATCAATATGTAGCTGTATGATTGACTAAGGCTTTAACATAGGCCAATGAACCTGCAGTCACAAACAGAATTAGCCTTTAAAACCTGTCTCGATGAGGCTACATGCAAATTTAGCACATAAACACGTGGAATCCTATGCATTTCATATAAACTTATGACAAGGAACACTTACATTTACGGCTTCAGCACAAATCAACAAAAGACTGGAGGTTGTGTGGATGTGAGAGTGTGCTGAGGATGAGTGTCTCATCATTATGTGACCAACAAACTTGCTCTTTAGCACTGTCTCAAGTGCTGGCATTTACCTGACCTTCACAACCCTCTTATCACTCTCTTTTTCACCTCCTTCTCTCTGACACACACACAAAACACACATGCTTGCGTCTGATCTGCCTATCTTGTACGTGAGGCTGATTAAACCATACCTTTAACAATCATATTCCAAAGCTTGCATTTAAATTCTTCATGACAATCCTGGTTAACTCTATTATTTGGTCAATGAGTTGCCCAATAAACATTTTGGATGCTGGAATCGTATTTGCATATTTTTATCTCCTGGCTCTAAAATCAGGCTAACAAAAACTGTCTCTGACAATAAGGCTGTATGAGGAAGGGTAGAGCCAATGGACACTGATTGCCAATAGCATTGACACAAAGGAATCAATGCATTACATCAAAATTATCATTAACATTATTAGATTCATGTGAAACTTAACAGTTCGCTAGACTTTTCATATGGGCATCTATAACCAACCAGGACAAGGATGTTTCCCAGCTTTTTTGTTTTTTGATTTAATACCATTTTAGCTGCTTAGCTGGTATCCGTCCACATATTAACGCACACTTTGTTTTGTATTTGGGCCACATACTGTAGTATGCATTATGGAGGATTGACAGCACTACCTTAACAAGTGCGCAATGATCCCTTTCCCACCCCAGCAGCAATTTTGTCAGTCACTGGAAATCTAACAGTCAGAAGATGGGACAAGTGGACTACTGAGAAGATTGAACCATCCTAGTGTGAGTTGATGCCCCAAATTTGACAAATACCCAAAGAATTAGGCAGGAAAACAGTGGAAGAGCCAAGGGGAAAGAAAAGACAACAGCTGAGAAATTTAAGTTTTAGAAAACAAAGTCAACCAACAGAGGAAAAAGAAAAGAAATGCGACGGCAGAGGCACATGCAACAGAGGGTATAGAAACGTAATGAAGCAGCATCACTCCCATCAGAAGCAAATCCCAGCCTTTTCTGTACTCTTTAAATTGTTCCTGTGACGTGTCTGTCTTTCTGTCTCATTAGTAGCCGGGTTTTAGACTAACACCACCAGTGTCAGTGTGCGCTCACCGAGAGACGTGACAACCAGACAGGACAAACCTCAGAGCAAAAGAGGGGGTGGAAGAACAGCGAAAAGAAAAGAGAAGGGAAAAATGTCATGTCAAATTATTTTTATAGGCTGCGCTGTGACCACTGAAAAGGAGTGTCCCTGGTTATGAGATAAAAAAAGCAAAGGGAAAAGCAAAATCAAGAACGATACAGAGAGATTGTAGGGAACAAAGAAAAGAAAGAATCTTCCCAAAATGTCCTGCCAAATCGCTGTTTTAGCCATTCCTTTTGTTTTCATATTCTGTTACTTTGTATTCAGCTTGCCCATGCCTCTTTATGCATTTCATTTTCCTGCTCACACAATCTCTCTGTCTGTACTCCCTCTCTTCTTAAACTGCTTTAAGTGAATGGTGTGCTGCTGAATTTATGATTTGCTCAGTTAATGGTGTGGTCTGAGTGATGGATTGACCTTTGGGGCCAATACTGCCTGCCAAATCAGGATGTGGGAGCCTGATTATGCCTGTGTAAGTCTGTGTGTTTGTATTTGTACACCTGTGCGTGTTTTTTTTTCTTATATTTCTTCCATCTGAGATCAAATTGGGGCTTTAGACTGTTGAAGTAATTGCATTTTTGACCAAAAAATTGAGTCACAAGCAACGCTGCTGAGGTTGGATTTAAGCATATAATCAAAAGTTAAGGTTTAGAGGTATGGAATAAAAACACGAATGAAATGTCCTTACGAGTAACGTACAAAAACAAAACAAAACATGAGTGTGAGAGGGTGTCTCTGTCATGAATTTGCTGAAGACCAGCAGAACACAACTTACAGGGCTGTTTCACGAAATATTAAACAAAACGTGAAACGTGCTGTGATGTGTATACCAGCACACACACACACACACACATGCACTTTCCACCAACACCTCTCACACCTAACGCTCTGGCAGCGTGAAATTGTGTTTGAGAGGAAATAAAAAGGCGGGTGTGTCTTTGTATTCCCTTGCATTGGCAGAGAGTAAACAAATCGCGGCTGTGCTCCTGCTGGCAGATTAGCGACGGGAAGGGAAACTCTATTAGTCATTTGACACAGCGATACCTCTGCAATTAGCCAGTCGGCTGAGGGGCCGCCTTGCTTGATTTTATTTTCTTGGGCTGCTGCAACTGGGGAAAGCTTTCTGAATGCACAAGAGATAGCAGAAAGGGGAAGGGAAAGAGGAAATGTGCAAGTGCGGAAAAAAACAAGAGTAGGAAATAAAACCAGTATTTTAAGCTTGCCATACCCACCTTAACTTCTCATTCTTTCATTTCTGCCTCAATTTCTTTCAACCATACTCTCGTCACTATCATGTTTTCTGCATCAGTTCATCACCCTTTTCTCTTTC
>VUQK01012903.1:12001-31656 GCA_015106715.1 Bujurquina vittata | reverse complement strand
CAAGAATAAAAGCCTTTGGCAGCCTTTGACAAAGCTCATTCCTGACTCATGACTGCCACTAGACAAAGATTTGCTTGCACATCAGTGCAGTGATGCAATATTATGACCCATTCACAGAAATCTCCATGCCTAATTTCACGCCACCCACTCATAATAATTTCCAGTATTTCTCATCTCTCAACCGGTACATAAATTACAGTTGCACACAGCTTGCATATAAATATGGCAATAGAGACGGGGTAAAAAAAGTCACGCCACTGATGCTTTAGTTTAAATGGGAGCCACTCTTAGAGGATCTATTGTCCGCATATCATCCAACATTGCTGAAATATGCTTAAATATGACAAATCTTTGTTACTGTAGGCACACTCTGGTAGAGTCTGATATACAAAATGTTTTTCGTGCAGAAAGTGCTACTTGCTTGTAATACCTACCCTCAGCATGACATTTGCTGTGCTGGGTGACCACGGCTGTGCCGTTTTGCTTATTTCCCGGCCACTTGTATATGTACAAAGATGTGTGCGATGACCCAGCATCCAGGACAATCCCATACTGTAGAGAAGGAAATTGTTGTTAGCCTCTGACTGCAGTCTAGGCTGCAAGCCAGTCATCAAAAGGCAGCCTTATGGGTTTTAGACTGCACAAGTGCACATTTGTGGTTAGAAAGCAGTGATTCCATTGAAGTTCTGCTGTAAGCCAGCAGTAAAAGATCTTTATGACAAGACTGAGTTCATGGATAAGTGGAAGAAGATGGAAGGGTGGATGGATGGATTTAGTTATGGCTATTGTGGCTTTTCAACATCCAAAAACATGTTAGTGGACTTTAAGTCAAAGGGAACCATTTAGGAAGAGTTGGTCAACTTATTTTTAGTTTTATGGGGCAAAAATGTTTCTCATGTGATCAATTTCTGCTTATTTCATATTCCCAAGAAATTTGATTAAAGCGATTTTTGTTTTTGCCTAAAATCATATTTTCAATATTTGGTTCAGTTTTTTTTTGCATTTTCCTGAAAAGCCTGTAAGAAAAAGTGGCAACATCAAGCCTCGTTTGCTTTTAGTTAAATGCACTTCATACACCTCAGTCTTTCTGACTGACAGATACATTTGGTATGTATACGGGTTAGCAAACATCAGTAGGGTAAGATTGTTCTACATGTTCTTTAGGCTAAAGCACTTTTTTGTGTGCATTCTGCTGGGGATTGTAGCATTCATCCTTTCAATGACGTGTAACAGTGTGAAAGTGAACAGCAAGCAGAAGCATGTGGAGAAGCACTGCAAGAACCTCATGTGTGCCATTTTAAAGATTAGGCTTTAAAGTTTCCTTTTTGACAAAGCTTATAGTTATGGCTGGATCAGGTTGACGGTGAACCCTCCCTTGGTTATGCTGCAATAGGCCTAGGCTGCTGGGGTGCTTCCCATGATGCTCTGATGATTTCTTCTTCTTTTCATTCTTTGTGTTAATAAATCACTCTGCATGTAATCATTAGTCATCATTAATCTCTGGTTCGCTTACCCAGAGTGTTTTTTGTCCTGTCTCCATCCCCTAATCCAAACTGGTCGTGGCAGATGACTGCCCCTCGCTGAGCCGGAGGTTTCTTCCTGTTAAAAGGGAGTTTCTCCTTCCCACTGTTAATGGTGACTTGTAATTTGGCACTATATAAATATAAATTGAACTGGACTCAACTGAATGTTCAAAGGAAGTCACTTTATGTAGCCAGGCAAATTTCAAAAAGTTGTTGTGCTGAGTTTAGTTGCAGGATCTGCATTGTGCTGTGAATCAGTGTTTTTGGTGACTGCATTGGGCTTCCTCAAAATAGCCTCTGACAGCGCTGCCACTTTTACCACAACACAGAACAGCAAATCACTGCGACTTCAATGGCCGATGAAAAGAAAGGAACCTGGAGTGTATGTTGAAATCTGGTCGAGTAAGAATCCATGTGAGTGACAATCCAAGGGGAAGGAAGCACACAGGCACACTTGCACAAACAGCATCTCAGATCAGTGCAGCAGGTGAACAGCAACATGTTCCTCATAGTCTCGAATAATAATTCAGCATTACTGTCGTGCACTCAGCTGTAAGGAATCATTCCAACACTTGGCAAACAAATCACGGGAGGCTCTAATTTTCTGTTCAGTTCTTTCAATACACTAACTGCTGCATTTGTCTCCTGGAGTGGGGGGAAAGTAGAAGAAAACCTTTGTGCCTGCTTTCTGAGACTGGATTCCCACGTAATTACTGGGTGAAAGGGGAGCAACAGTATACTGAAAAGGGAAGCATGGAATATTAAGTTGGTAACACAAAATGAGAAATTGGAGCAATCCACTTGCAATTATCATGGCCATATATATTAAACACACGGAACTTAATCCGGACAATAAGTAAGTAGCTATGGACTGTTACATCCCGGTAGCAGGCTAATGTCCCTGAATTCCCTAGTCCCACACATTTTTGTGTAACACCTGTTTTCACACCCTTCACGCTGACACACACCGATCCGAAACACGCAGCGGAGCTTACCCTGAGCCCAGGATCCTCCTGAACATCCTTAGTGGGAATAGTGAGGAGGAGAATTCCAACAAGTCCAAACACCAGCAGCGCTGCGGGGACGAGACGAGCAGCCCGCTGAGCCATGAAGCGAAAGAGAGAAGCGCAGCTCTTTGTGCGCCTGCTGCAAATTTAAGCGCAAACGTAACTGCGGATAGGTGGGAGAACTGGCTCTCTGCCAGATGATCGGTTCATAAAGCCAGACCTGAGACATCCAGGATTCCAGAGAAAAGCATCAGTGCACGCTGGCTTTAATTTTCCAAACCAGGTGGTGCGCCCACGTGTAAACGATTCGAATAATTGTATGACTTTCTTATGATTAATTGAGAGCACACAATCCGAGAGCAACAGCCACAAGTGGAAGCTTTTACGGAAGTATATATCATAATACTTAAAAAAAGAAAAGGCGCTTGTTATGATCAGGGGCGGAGACAAAGTGTGGCAACGGGTGGCCATGACCTCCACAGACTGAAGGGGTCATTTTATTATAATGATTACAATAAAGCCGTAGCACAACTGTGAAATTTACAAATGCACGTACATTTGAAAAACTGCCACATCGGGCTTAGTCAGCAGAGCCTGTCTGTGATCTGTCATTATATAATTATAATGTGAGTATGTTTTGGTAAAACATAATACAAAAATAACACAGGTAATGTCAGTGTCCAAATATATGCAGAGCAAAGTGTACAGAAAAAAACATGTGTGTTATCATCTTTATCCTATAATGAAACATTTCTATGCTGGAGTGCTGTTCTCCAGGATGATAATGCCTCCATGGTTACTGAGATGGAGATCTGAGCTGAGTCTGTCTTTCACCAGAGCTGAACACTACTTAAAAACAATGGCAAAGTGTGGTTGTCCAAAACCTAACAAAGACGTCTTCTACTGGTTTTCCCTTTATCACCCGTTTTTTGGTCAGTTCAATGTAACAGGGGGAATAAAAGAACCTTGGAGGGCTCATGTCCATCTTGTGGAAATCCTTCATAATGCAAAATTTAAAATGTTCGGAAAAAAAACTTTCCTGTTGAGGCCAGAGGTCAAAGGAGAGTGACTAGACTGCTTCAAGCTGATAGGAGGGCAACAGCAACTCAACACTCATTACAGGAAACTGAGGCTACAGTTGGAAAGGGCTCATTAATATAGGAAAATAGAAGGAAAAACACTACCCGGTCTCTTGACTGATTATGGTGACTCAAGGTGAGTCTGGCTGCTGCAGCTCAGCCAAAGGTCCACCTTATTTAGGCCAGACGTCAACACTTACTTTCCGTGGCTCATGACACATACAGTATTTACCAGTGCCATAAATGTCAATATGAGCCCAGATTAGGCCCAAATAAGTCTCCTATATGCCTCATCTACAGCGCTGCCTGCCATCCTCGAGAAAGCAAAGTCAGACCTGAATTTAAATTCCAGCCAAGTCCTTTTCAAAGTGCCTCCAGTGAATGGAAATAGCTCCAAGGCTACTAGAACCATGGAAGCAAAAATCTTTTGCCATGGCCAGAGCTGCAGAGAATAGAGTGGCCTGCTGCTCATTTACATTCAGCAGTTAGCTCGGGTGGAGCTACTGTCTAATTGCTGCCTGATCATCTGGTTATCAATTCAAGACACAGAAAAATATATGATTCACAATGGTTCAATCATGAATGGAAATGGGTGGCTGAAATTGACAGACATCGTGGTTTTTGAACTGAAGAGCTGCAGAGCTGGTTGTTTTCAATCAGTATTTGCATGTGAATGGGTGCAGCCTAAAGCCTGACTTGCAAATTGTCCTCTTTTGAATTTCACCAGAGGCCTATACTTTCTTTGTACGTGCACTTTTAAAAAGTCTATTTCTGCCAAAATCCTTTTTGTTGGCAGGCTCTAAATTTAGCAGAACACATAATGAGTTACTTTTCACGTTATTGCTCATAACACAAATTATTATTGCTGCATCAGTCACTCTCAGTATTGCATTTGACTTTATCTGTCTTCAAGAAGATATGAGATGTAAATGGCACATAGAATAAATACAGCTCTTTAATGCATACAGTGCATCATAAAAAAAATGATTCCCTCCCATCCAGCAGCTTCACATCAATAGAGATAACAGGGGAAGGGAAAATTTTTCAAACAGCTGGATTTGGCTCTTAAAGCGAGTCAGTCTCAGTAAAGTCTAAATGTTCATAAAAAAACTGTACAGGGGGACAATTGTAACTCACTTGTTTAAACTGTATGATTTATTTTCACTTATCATTTTTTTAAGCGTCTGTATGTGGGCGTGTATGCATTTCTGATGGGTTGCCTTTTTATTTAAATGTCTGTTTTTGTGCCTGCTACACAGTTTTAGTCTGAAGTTCGCAGACGTCATCACGGGCATGGATGTCATGGTAATTTGGCGTTTTTAATGGTTACTTTGAACTGTTCTTTTTGGAGCTGTGTGATTGGACCGTGCACATCGTGAATGAGTTTAAAAAAACAAGAATTGGCTGCACACGTTTGAATTTATTTAGGATTTTCTTGAATCCACACAGGGTCAAAAGTACACAGACGGGCTTGTCCTCCTTTAAAAACCAACCTCATAAGTTGTTTTTGCGGGCACGTTTTACGACCATTACCTACATATCAAAATGACATTAAGCAACCTCTAGCGGTTGTACATGAATGCTTCTGGAGCATCCTTGGCGAGGTGACCTGCTGATTGTTGCCACAATTTTGCTGAAATGGTTGAAAAGCAGCTCGTTGCTTGTTATCGGAGTAGAACTTGAGTCGACTGTCAGTACTGCCATTGCATGCCGACTGCTGGCTCACTGGGCGCTCATCCACCCTGCGGCTGGTTGTACTGGGTTACATGTTACCAGTAGCAGACTCCATGCTCGTCCTGACCAATGACCTTCAAGCTTAACTGAAACTTGCGGCTGCCCACATGGACAAGCCAAATGTGTTCTGGAGAATTGTTTTATGGTCAGACGAGACAAAGATTGAGTTGTTTGGCCACAATGACAAAGAGGTGTGTTTGGAGTAGTAAAGGTGAGGCTTTCAAACCCAAGAGCACAGTACCAGGTGGTACTGGTACACTGCACAAAATCGAGAAGTTTGTTTTTTTGCCCGTGAAGACATTTGAACCACTATGTATGATATTGAGCTATACAAACAAAACTGAATTAAATAGTAATAATGGTCAAACGTATGCATGCTTTTTAATCTTGTTCAGTGTTTGGTCACACTGAAAGACACCCTGAGCCGAAGGTTTTAAACTTAACAGATACATTATAGTTCCCAGAATGTATCTGCTGTAAAACTTCCCTTCCTGGGCATTTTCCAGGTTTCCTCATTTCACGTCTTCAGGCTGTGATGCAGGCTTTATGCCAAAACTTTGGTAACCTCTCAGCCTAAGCCAAATAATCCTGTTGGCGTCACTGTGACTTCTGGAGCCAGTTCTTTTCACACACAACAACATGTCAGCAGGCTGTAGCATGTTTTCCACATGTTAGTCATTTATTTAAAAATTTCTGGAAATTCAGGTTTGTTTTTGTGTGGTCGATTGTGTGCTCCTTCTAACCTGGTGCCTTAAGGGGGTTTGTAACCAGTAAGCTGGAAGGTTTGTGTTGTTCTTTTAGGTCATCTGAACCTGTGCCGTGTCACAGGCCTTTATCACAGCAGTCAGTGTAATTTGCTGCAGTTGTAAAAGCACAAGCGGTGCTAACATTAATATTAACAATGGGTTTGTTCTACTCAGATGTCTCAGTAAAGCAGGACAGTGTGACAGTGAGTCAGCATGAATGGTATCTGGAAGTCAGATATGATTATTTTTTTCTTATTTCCTCTTGTGCTTTTTTGACTGTGATTTTCTGAAAAAAAGGTCCACGCCTTTTGTGTTGTTGTGGGTTTAAACCAGGATAAATGTGTTAGGAAACGATGATGTGGACACTGATGTTGAAAGAGCTCCCATCCTGTGAAAGTCTGGTATGTTCAAAGAACAAATGCATCATCACTGTCATTGATAACATTCACGTACAAGATAGTTTGTCACGTCAGAACAGGAAACGCACACATGGAAAAGATAAAGGTTCCAGGATCCTGGCATCTTGCATGCTGGCTCCTTCTCATGCTGTCACTCTATCTGTAAAAGAGAAGCTCAAAAGTAATATGGACAAACTAAGATAATTTTAAATATAAGGATTGTTTTTAATACTTGGCTTGTCTTGATCAGCTCTGGTTGCTTTTGCAGTATGCTTTGGGTCAGATTCCATTTGCCATGCTATCTGATCCGTTTTGCAGGATTTTGCTGAATCTGAGCAGAGAGCGTAGCCCTGTGCACTACAGAGTTCCTCCTGCTGTATCAGCAGTCACACCATCGAAAAACACTGCTGAGCTGGTTCCATGTGCATTGTGTACTGAACACAAATCTAAAAACATACTGTCTACAGATAAGCATTAGGACGTCTCTGACAGGCTGCCTGCTGTGGTGAGGACAGAAAGTCAGTGCACCAGAACAAATATCGCCCCTCCTACCTCTCCAGTGTTTGTCATTAACAGAGGCAGCCAAGATAAAACTGCATTGAAAAACATGCTTAAATCAGCCATAACTCTACTGGGAGTTTTAGAGGGAAAAATAAAACCTGATACTGTGGTCATGTTGAACAGCCAGTGTAGCCATGTTAGCATGCAAACATTTGCTAGCAGTAAGCACTAAGCACGGCTGTGCTGTACTGCCATTAATATCTGCAAAATGTCATCAGTTGGACCAAACTGTGGTGCAAATGAGGACAAAGTTTAAAAAGTACGTCAGAAACATCTTTGCTGTGAATTGTGCTTAAAGTTGTATAATAAGGAATAAAAGCAGCAGACAACCATAGAGTCTAAATTTAGACTACAGAGGCAAAACTATGAGGATTCACAGACGTTAACCTGTATAACTAGGCTTTAAACAGGTCAGTGATTCAGACTTTAAAATACTGGTAAATCTGGTCTATTTCAATTTCATTGCCTGTGACAGGCTGGCGACCAGTACAGGCTCCAGCCCCCCACGACCCTGAACAGGATAAGCGGAAAAGAATGGATGGTTGCATATATTTATTAATTTGGGTCTAGTTTAGCCGAGATTGTTTTCGTCTGTGGCAATGTGAAGTCCAACTTTTGAGAAGTGTTACAACTATGATGATTAGAAATGTGTAATCCCCCTAGGATACTAAAGGAATAACTATAAAGAAGAGTAGAAGAGTTGAAACAATGCCAGTTGTGCACAGCACAGACCTCTGTTCTTGCTTTTTATAGCGGTGAAACGAGCCCTAGTTGTTCAGTCATTTCTAATTGTACTGTCATGAACTTTACAATGCTGTTATCATGCGGCCTGTTGGGTCTGAGATGTAGCTTTTTGCAGCTTCTCTGAGGTGAATTTGGTGGGACATCCACTTCTGGGAGAACATTGCATTAACACACATCTGAATGCTCTAGAGCGACAAACTGCCCACATTGCTGCTTTCATAGAGGTGCTCACACTTGCTGATGATCAGTTAATGCATGTTCATGTGATTAGCAGCAGCTGGTCGCTACTTTCCCTCTCGATTTATAGGAAGCAGTAAGGCTGTACTTAGTTTTTCACAGGACTGCACAGTTTTTTACTTTTTTGCTTGCCTTGATTCATTAGCATATTTGCGATTTTATTGCTTTTGTTTCACATTTTTTCACATGAATGTTTCTATATTTTGCAAATTGAACCTGAATATGAACTTGTAGCCTGTTTTCAAAATTTGATGACATTGTATAGGCCCCATCAGTTAACATAATGTATTACTTGACACTGATAAGGAAAATAGTTGTTAGTTGCAGCCTTATATGTAGTATATTAAAGCAAAGGATTCACTAGACATGGCAATGTAAGTGTATTTTATTTACAGTTGTATAAACAACATGATTCAATGCAAGATCTTCATTGGAAAAGGTAAGAAAAACAAGTGAATCCTCCCTTAAGGGTTTTTGTGTATGTGTGTGTGTGTTTGTGTGTGTGTGTGGGTGGGTGCATGCCTGTGTATCACAACTGTTTTTATGTTTGTGTTACTATAGATTAAGACATTCCCAGCTGCATACGTTGTACGAGCTCATGAACCTCATCAACACAGAGCCAGAGTCTATTTACATTTCATTCAACTTTAAGTGCTCCACACAGCTCAGCTAACTGTACATGGCAACAGCACACATCCAAAGTAAAGCACTGATAATAACACATAAGCATGCACAGGCTTAAATGGGACAAAGCAACCTCTTTGCTCAATTTAAAATAATTTCTCTTAGAAAGACTTTATAGATCCTACTATTCTTTTTTCCAGTAAAGCAAATTGACAGGGGAGTCTGTTGGACACCTTACAGCGAAGAATCGCACATGTTCTGCTTTCAGTTTTACAGTTTGGGAGAGTCCTCACCATAAAGTGCTATACAGTGCCAAACACCAGAAAGGATATTACATTTTTCTTAGGAGCAGTTGTTTCTCACCTCCAGAAATTGGGAAACGGCCTGTTTTTACATCTAACCAAGACCTGCACATGAGCTTGCAAGCTGAGCGAAGCTTTCAATTCACTCGGCTTCCTTCGTGTAAAAGTTCCCCGGTGCTACACTGGGGAGGAGGTTTTGCATGAAAGACCGAGTGCTGGTTGGGTGAAAAACCTGGCCCTTTGATGCAACCCCTTAGAGACTGGAAATGAGAAAGACTGCGGCGGCAGGAGAGAGGAAGAGAGAGGGGCATCCCAGACCGGCAGAATGGCTCACAGCCAGCTGTCTCAAATATGGCTGAACAGGAAAAACAGCAAGTAGTATTTAGCTAATTAATCAAAGTAGGCTGTGATTTCTTATATCACCAGCATATGTCTTGCTATAAATAGTAGCAAAGCTAAATAGTTCAAGCTTGAGTTGTCATTAAAAATAGAAACGTGCATTTTTCAGGATAGTGCAAAATTAAAGTGGGAAAAAGTTCAATCTGAACATCTACAGAAGCTGGTAATTAGCTTTTAAAATAACTATTATCGTTACCATTCACATACAAGCACATACATGCCTTTGTCACCTTCTCTGGACATGATTAGCCATACGCTTCACTGTAGTGCCATTATTAGTGCTTCCAAATAAAATACATTTTTATCTAAAAACCTTTAAAGTAGGGATAAAAACACAGGTAATTCCTATTAAAAATACTTGACCTCCGTTGAAGCTTACAGATCGTCTATATGTTTATAAGAAAGACTGAATATTGTGGATCCTAGGCCCTAAGTGGAAGTGATATGTCAAGTAGAGGACGTGCACCCAAACTGATTTATCCGTAAACTTAACCAAACTAACCTGGCTCGCTAAAAGCTATACAGCTGCTCAGGAAATTGGAAAACATCGAACATTAAGTAAATGCATGTAATTAAAAGGACAAAACAAGGTTAAATAAGCTAGATTATAATATGCAGAAGGAAAAGATTGTATATGTCAGATGGGTTCTTCTGTGCATGCTCAGGGACCCTATAATCAGCTAGGTTATTCTCTCTTTTTTTATAAAAGAAAAGAAAAGGAAAAAAAAAAAGGTGCAAGTTGAGTGTTTTCAGCCACATCCTCAGCAAGCAGTTTCCTCAAAAGCTCCGTTGGCAGGTGGTGAAATAAAAGCTTCGGCTTTGGCTTCCTCTCCTCCCCCCTCGTCTCGTTTCCTCTCTCCTTGGGGAGTGGACCTCGTTGTCGCCCTCTCCCTTTACACCACTGTGCTGACGGACGGGTCAGACAAGTTGAGTTGGCCCGTGACGTCAGTGGGTGGGTACTGCTGCAGAGGTGAAGAAAAACAGGGCAGAGGAAGAGAGACACATAACCGGGTGTCATTTATTGACAAAATTTGGCAGCCTTTTTTGTTGTTGTTGTTGCAATCGTAATCCATAAAAATAATTTTAATTTAAGAGCTGTGTTCTGCAGAAGCAGGAGGCTGCTCTAACCCCCCTCAGGCAGACTTTAATTTTGTGTCATTTTCTGTAAAGTCTCAATTTTTGCAGAGCGGTCTGTGCCTGAGGTGGGCTAGTTTTGGAGCTGACGTAAGATCCTGAGAGTCTTGACAACAGCAGTCATTTTTTTTCTTTTATTTAGCCTCAGCAACATGACTGGGTGATAACTTCCTGCCATGGATAAAATGGGCAGCTCATTTATCACCCCCACAGTCATCTATGTGCATGCAGACAGGCGGCTTCTCTATATTTAGCAGCTCAAGAGGAGAACAGGAATTTTAGGCTGATTTCACAAGTGCTGTTGTGTCGGACTCTTACGTCCAATCCCTGCGTCACTGTGCTTCTTTAAGAGCAGAATGTGTTGAATTGTAGGCTTCTACAATGCCGAGAGGGGAGACCAGGTCCCATATCCATGCATGTGTGTCTTTTTAGTGCTGCTGGCAGCAGTAAGCTGCATCTTATTTTTTACTAACACTGTGTTTCTTCTTAAGAGCAAAAACACAGACATCCTACATTACAGAATCTCCTATTGTACACCATGAATAGAGTTTGCAGTAACATGCTGGTTTTGTACAATTGCTTCATGTTTTTGGAACACGGTGAGATTGGGTGGAGTGACTGCATTATGTCCTCTATAATCCAACTAATTTCCAGCATGCCAATCAAAATTCTGACTCACAGTGCTGTGTTGGAGAAACCTGTTCCATTGCATTCAGCATGCAGGGAAGCATTTTTTTTGTTTGTTTTATACATTAAGCACATTACTACTGCACATTAATGAAGTTAAAAACCAAAACGGGGAAGGTGCACCCATCTCATTTGCCTTTTTAAAAAAAAAAAATTTAAGTGCTTCTTGCTTTAAGCTGATAGAGCCGATACATTCGAGCATGTGAGTTTCAGAAGTTGATATGATGCAACTAACATGCTAAAAGATGTGGGGGCATCCAGACTGAAAGGGAAAAAATGTTGTTTCTTCTTCTTTTTTCTTTTTCTTTTTGTAAATAAACAGGAGTCAGAGTGGATGTCCCTCATCTCCTTGACCCGCAAGTTGCATCATCATATAGCTTACAGCCCCCATTTGGGTCTCCTCATGTCTTGTACCTTGAGGGCCAGCTAACAGCGCACCCTACTGGGGTCAAGTGGACCAGCAAGAGAGAATCACTTCACTGACATCACAACCACAGTTAAAAGCTACTTATTCAATACAGCTATGATGAAAAAAAAATTTTTTTTTCATATATGGAACGGCTACAAAGAGTATTTCTACTTCTACGGTTACTACATCTATGACAGTTAAAGTAATTAGCATGCTTGCAGAGGGAGAGAGGAGCAGTGTGGCATGTGGGTGAGGGACACTGACACTCAAGTCCACTGATAGCCATTAATATAAAAGAAGAACATTTATATAAAATCAAAAATAATGGTCAAAGACTGAAGATGGCAGGTCTTTCAATCGAATCATCTTTTGTAATTACACTAAATCCTGTTTCATATTCCACTTTGAGACATTTTTTTTCCCCCCCACTAGGGCTCCCAAACCAGCATCCGAACCCTCATGCAGACAACGTAGCAGTGGCGATCCGCTCTTCTTCTCATAAAATGAAATAATTTCTATTGGGAAAATGCCATGGGAGGGTAAAGGTGGTTGGCTTCATTGCAGAAACATCCATTTAAAAAAAAAAGACACTTAACAGAAGAGAAAGAAAATAGAAACAGAAAAGGAAATAATACAATAACTTTTTCTTTTTTTTTTTTTAACTTTACAAACTGTTAGCTTTGCTTCCATTGGCTACATCTCTCTCGAGAAACACACTCAAAACATCTCCACAAATTATTGCCGTTCTTTTATAATGCCCAGCCTTGGTCGGCGACCAGCTATGCCTGGCAGAGCAGCTGGGCACAAATGACTGTGGGTCAGCGGTTTGTCAGCGCGATCCAAGCTTGTGTAGTACAATCTCCCAACCGCAATGAGCAGGGCTTTCCACCCAAACTGTGAAGGAATGCAGAAAACCTGACACTCTCATTGTGCTGCAGCAAAGAAATGGTGTAAAAGGAAAAGAAAAAAAAAAGAATAGCTTGCATTTATTATTGCAGAAATTGCACAGTGAGAGTCTAAGCCTCCACAGAGATTTGTAGTACAATAAAAACAATATTTAAAACGTAAAAGAAGATTGTCTTCATGACCTGAAAATACACCCTGAAAGAGGCATGCACAGTTCGGACCACAAGGACACTGGAAATAAAACAAGAATTATGACAAACAAAATATGACAAAGCAAAAAGTAAATTGATTAATAGAAATCCATGAGTGGAGTCCTGAAATAGACATGTTGATAAAAATGACAACACATTAGTTTTTCTTCTCAGGAGGGCTGGACATCACCTTAAAAATGAGTTTGGGGGAAAAAAAAAGACAACACCAGCGCATGCTTTTCAAACCATAAGCAAACCAACAGCGGCTGAAACCCAGACAGAGGAAGTGCAGGATTGGTGCAAAGAAACGATGGATATACGAAGGTTCAAGCGGTCAAAAAGACAGGACATGAACACAAACATAGAAACAGACGCACGCTCACACACATTCACACACACACACACACACACACACACACATACACGCACACACATTCCACAGTGCCACCACCACCAAAAAACGATTGCCAGAATCCACGTCCAAACCAGAGGCAGGGAGGAAGAGCAGCCCAAGACAAAACACCACTGGCAGACTGCTTGCTTTTGTCGCCCCCCTTCCTCCAGAAGACACAAGTCCCATCAGCCCACCCCACCCCTCCCCCAAAAATCCTGGACACTCGGGACACTTCCTTTCCAAATTCAAAGCCCAGCTCCTGGCCTGGCCTGACCTGAGATCCTGCACTGATGCCCTCCATGCTGTAGAAGAGCCATAAAAGCTAAATGGTAATGGCTGATCGATGGTGAAGGGACAGACACGTGGCAGAGGTCAGCGGAGCCGTGTGGAAATGAGTGAGTGGAACATGGGACTCTTTCGTGGTCGAATATGGGGATGTAGGCAGAGAGGACAGTAATAGAGAAAGAGATGAAAGAAGAGACAGAGGAGGAGGAGCGGAAAGAGAGGAAAGAATAAACAAGGGAAGGTGTTGCTTCTTCCGTCTCCTTACCGTGTCTTTGGAGGACCTACGTCTCTTGATGCTGGAGGCCAGGGTGGTACTGATGGACCTAAAAGAGGCTTTCTTTTTGGGGTCGGGCTCTGCTCTACCACTTTTCCTATCCTAAAATAAATATATGTAGAAACATTATTCATGTCCTATGGCTGGGGTGATAACCGTGGTTTCAGTCTCACCTGTTTTCTGTCTACCCATCACCAAAACCACTGCCACCCCAAGAGATTTCCTTATTTTTTATAGACTAATTACTGGGAGGGTCCTTGTGAAAAACACTACACCATTTGGAAATGTAAAAGAGGGAGAAAGAAGGGGATAAAGCTTGTTAGATGCGAGAGTGAACAAAATCTGTTCAGTCTGATATGAGGGCATTTGTCTATATTTTATGCAACATATCACACTTGGACTGCACAAGATGGCACAGTAGTCCTCTAGAAAAACATTCAGCTGGCCCTTGAAATGCACTGGGATGAGTGATGACTAGTAAAGATGTCAGTGGGCGTGATACCTAGGTTATAAACCCTCTAAAATATTCTACCCGTCTTTTTGCTATTGCCTGAACACACACTTTAAAGCTGCAACTTCTTCATCTCAGCACATGCTTAATCTTCAATCTACTCTTAATAACTTACAGGTAACATTTTCAAATGCATACCTGTCAAAAGAAAATCAAAAAGTAAAGAAAAAGAAGCACTTTTAACCGTATTCTTACAAAACAGTGAGCCAATTTGGTGCCCTCCCTCCCTCATACCATCAGAGTGCCCCACAGCTACTCTCAGGACAATTACTGGATGTCTGTGTGCAACAATTAAAAAAAGGAAAAACTCATATTAAGGTATTCTTACATCCTGAGTCTCTACAGAGGAAGAGGGCTGCATAGGGGGAGAAAAGAAAAGTAAAATAAATTTCCATCCACTTGGATTGTTATTACTTTAAAGAGTATCCTTAAGCAAAAGCCAAGGGAACCAAAAATAGCATGTAAAAAAAAACTAGCAAAGCAAACATCCACATCCAAAGCCAGGCAGGTATAAAAAGGATGCAGAGAAGGAAACCAACAGCGGCAAAAGTCAGTAATTAAAGCCCATTTAACGTCATTATACCTTAAAGGGGTATAATGGAAATTCACCCCACACACCAGGGATTGGGATGAGATGGAGAGCATAAGAAAGAAAAAATAAGAAGGACTGGGTGTCTACTAGTGCAGCAAAAAAGTATATTTTATACTATAATTAAAGTGCAAAAATTAAAGTGCAAAAACAAAAGTAAAGATTTAATGATAAATCCATGAATAACTGAGCAAAGGAAAATTAAAAGATGCTACTTCTAAAAACAAAAGCACTCTAAAGATGGATGTTAATAAAGTATAAGTGGAGGATGACGGATTAGTAGCAGCAGGGGAGGCCCTTGGGGTGGGCGGGGCAGTGTGGTGTGAATTTCAACATGCCAAATCGTTTTATGGATGGAGGGAAGGAATAAAGGGGGGGAGGGAACATAGATTAAGTAACACAAAACAAATAGCATGACAAATCAATCCTGGCCAGCACTGGCCCCGCAGGTCATCCTTTTTCATCAGGTCACATGACTAGGCTCTTTCAGGGCACATTTGTTCCACCATCACCCCGTCAACCAGCACTCTCTCAACCCCCTGATGACATAATATCAGGTGGCGAGCAGGTATTATCTCATGTGCAGGATAGATGAAAGCTGGCAGAGGAGTGATTGGTGCACGGCACCGCTTGGTTTTAGTGCAAAAAAATCTTTTTCCTGTTGGAAGATAACATCTCATGTTAGTAAATGGTTAAAGTCAGCGTGCGTATTGATCTCGGTTCAGAAAAATCAATGCCCAAGTGACGTCAGGTTCTTCTTTTAACACCTGACTTTCCCCTTTTCTTACACGTTAGACTGCAGGAGTGAAGCCCGGCCATCCAGAGCCCTGATGAGGTGCTGCGTGTGCACAGTCCCGGCCATGCAGGGCATGCTGGACCATTAGATGAAGCACGGCATGGGACTTGCACAGTGTACGTCAGCTGCACGTTTCCCCGTCGGAAACAGACGTGAGCTGTCATAGTCCAGCCTCATTTTACATCACCGGTCTTATCTTCTGACGCTTTGTTTTCATACCAAACTATCATCAGGCTCAATCTTAGTCAGACGGTGCACTTCTAAGTAACATCTGTTTGAAAAGCCAAAGCTAAAAGCCAGATGTGTATCGTCTGCAAAGCGAATGCCATCAGAACCATGCAGCTGAACGTGATTGTCAAATTTCCAGAGAAGAAAATGAGGAGAGCAGAGCAGTAATAACCTTTAACTTTCACCCAGTTAACAGCAAGCGTCTATTAAATAAATAATCTGATGAAGATGAGTTATTACATACATACCCTACATGAATTATAGCAATCATTACACTCGAGTGGTTGTGCCCACAGGCAATTTATTCACAGTCAGCTGTGGTAAAGTGACAGACTGTGTATCACTTGTAGTTGTGAATTGTGTTTGTTATTTAGGTTATTTCCTTATTCATTTGGCTTTTCCATTGCAGCTGACATGCTTCAAAAGGCACAACTGCTTTTGTTTCAAAATCACACGGGCTCTGTTGCTGCTGCAATTTTCATTGTACAAACTGAACAATGGAATAAGCGGATGCTTTGGTACACTTATTTGTATTACATGTCTTTATTTAAAGGGACAGTTGGAGCCTTAATATCAGTTAGGCACTGCTGGCAATTGAATAACAAGCTCACGCACGAATATATGCTTGCATTAGCAGAAGTAGATCAAAGTAGGAAATGGCCCTAAACTGGCCTTTCTCATTGTACAGCTTCAACAACTACAAAAAATTGTGACTTTGATTTCTTTGTAAAAGTTTGTAAAAGCAATGCCATGTTGGTGTGAGATCTAATAAAGTTCTTTGAGAGCTTTTAGCTTTTAAAAATAACAGCATGTTGAGATAATGCAGAGATGTGGGATGTAGTTTGTGAACAGATTTACTCGGAAGTGCACTTTCTCTGAAGCTGCGCCTCAGTTTGAAGGTATGTGGGTGCACAGTCCTGCACATTGCTTTGCATAATACACCAACCTGAGGCAGTAAAAGCACATAATAACATGAAACACACATACAAGCAGTCGAAATGATGCAAGTAATGGGTATCGAGGTTTTAGTGATTGCTGTACTAAGGAAGGAAGAGGCCACATAAACTGTGATCTGAGATCGAGTTCATGCCCTAAAAAAACCTCAAAAAACAAGCTGCCATTTTTAATCTGAGAAATTTAGATCACTGTGAGTAATCAAATCAGCACACCCAAACAGTATGAATAAGATCCTGAATAATTCTCATGCAAAGCAGATTTGATTAGCCTTACTTCATGGGCTCAGCGCTTCTTGCATAAGGAGTCATTGTAACAACTGTAGTTAGAGCAATGTGTATCTAGCAATGTTAGCTCCAGGGCCCAGAGTGATGGTCAACAGGCAAGATGAGCAAGCATGAGCCATCTTTGTTTAGTGATGCAGAGAAATCAGCGTGATCATCACTGACATGGATATAAATTACATTAGTCTGTGGGCAGTTTAATGTGTCCCTCTCCTTTCTCAGTGATGTCCCCCCTGCATGCATTTATCTGCTGTACGCGCCTAGAGAATGTACATCTATATGAGGACACATACGACAGTTACATACAGCGATCAGTTTGATGGCAGACACTCGTAGAAGGACACTGATTTGCTGACAGGCACTAGTGATATTTATACTATACCTTCCTCCAGCCCTGCTGTCTCATTTCACTTGGTTCAGGGCTTAGAGAGACACAGCAGACAGACTGCCACAGCCTCATCACAGACTCAGGCTGTGATTGGCCATCAAATGTGGAAACCCTGTACCTTTACAGTCGGCACTGATTGCATTGGAGTACAGGGGCAAATCATGTTCTTCATTGGCTGAGCAAAGGAACTTATTGCTTGATTATAACCCAGCTGGTCAGTCCATTCAAATAAAAAAAAAAATAAAGTGTTTGTTCATAGTGGTATCTCGCCATGAAAATGACTCCAAACTGTAAATAAGTTCCATTCATTTAAATTTTTTAAAATTTGTTTGTAAATGAAAGTTTTGGAAAATCCCTGAAAATGAAACAAAATTAGCTGCATGATTAGATACCACTAGATTGAGTACAAAAACAAAGTAAAAATAAAAATAAAAATTTGAGTGAACTGAACCTTCAAATTGATGCCTGTTCAGGCTGGCAATGTTACAGGAAGCCTTTGCCATGCGAGTTTTTACATTCTTGCTTGGTGTCTGCATTATGGACACTGCGGTGGATAAGGAGACACACTGTGCACTGCAGTATTGCACCTTACACTTATGCGGACAATTGTGGAAGGGTCACTGCCGTGTGACTGTGCCAGGGCATTGATTTTGCTCTTTATGCTCTATTTGCATTATCAGCTTTTGTTTGCTGTTAGTTTTGCTGCCAGAGAGATGGAAATCAATGGGGGAACGATCAAAGTGCATCAACTGTACAGTAATCATTGCTAATAATGGTTTTATAATGTTTCTGGCAGGGCATTTGTTTCTTTTCGTTGGCTTTCCATGTACGCATCATATGACCTTATGAAGCATATAGCGCCACGGTAGCAGCTTAAAACTACAGGTTCATGCCATGGACGTGGTTGGTGGAAATTTTGTTTTTAATTTGGATATTCATCATGTGAGAAGATCTTTAATTATCTTATTGTTACGCCAAGACCAAAAGGTGACATGGTGGTGGAAATGGCTCTACTACATACTAAAGAGGGAGTTCCAGCCACCGCTTGACTTCCAGAAGCCTCCTTACTCTCCTGCAGGCACACACAAGAGACACGGGTGTATTTGGCCTCAGGGAACTGTTTAAATCCACAGGGTGGCCACTCGAAATGCCTTACATTATATGTAGGCATCAGAGATCGCTGTTTCTCGCATGGTGCTCTAGCGGTCTGACCATTACTAAAAAAAGCAAAAGTTCTTAGAAGGGTTAAGAGACAGAAATCGACCCTCATGAGAGGGAGGTTTTGTTGTCTCTCTTGCACGCATGTTTTGACCATTTCATCTTGAGCTGGAAGAGAGTACCATTCCTACCTGCAAGTTCTTCCTCCAAACATTGACGGCCGCAAAGGCCAGCTGCATCTGCTTCCTGCGGGCGTCTTTATGGCGCTTATAGGCGATTTCAATAAAGATGAGGAAGATCCCTGCTGCTATGCCTCCAGCCACCAGCATGAAGACCCCTGTGAAGGAGGGACAGATGAACAGAAACAGAGCAGACACAGAGACGTGTGAGTTTCCGGTGCACGACTCCGCCGCTCCCACCGAGCATGAATGCATGGTCTGACTGTCATGCTCAGTGGTCGCCCCTCCTTTCTTAAAGAGCTCCTACTGACGACGATGGCTGCAAACTACACAATATTAATAGAGAACCACAACCGCACGAAATCACAGGACAAGATACTGTACGGCACACTTCCACAGAGCACCACGCTGACACTAAAACAACGATTTTGTAAAGGTATTGGACAAAAAAGGGCTACAGTACCTTACCACTGCAGTTTTTGTCCAATCACTTTTAACGCTTTCTCTACGCCATAAGGACCATACCTGCCATGTTCTCAAAGGTGAGTGTGGCTGGGGCATTGCTCCTTGAGTCACACTCCTGGTATCTCACCCAGGTTTTATCTAGGTCTTCCATGAAGCCGTTCTCATGAGAACTGCAGGGGGTTGGGGATAGTGGGGAGAGAGGTAACAGAGTTAATAGATGCCGCAAATGACCGAATATTTGAGCCGCTTACTCCCAGCTAGCAACACAAATGAAACACAGACAGCTGGACAGGTGTACTGACAAATAGTGATGCACTTGACAGAGACAAACAGACAAACAGGGCAGGAGAGGGGAGATACAGAGAGAGATGCAACATAAGGCAATGTATTGGATGGCTATAAATGGTCAATACGTGACCATGAAATCATATTGATAAGAAATCAAAAAAAAAAAAAAAATGACCAGGAA
>VUQK01012903.1:0-10021 GCA_015106715.1 Bujurquina vittata | reverse complement strand
GCGAGATCACACAGGGCGGAGGATCGCTGGCCTTTGCGGGGGCTCACAGGCGGCTCGCTGAGGGTTTGCGGGGCTCAGGCGGCGAGGGCCTTTAACGCCGCTTGCGGCTTTAATTTTTCTTTTTACTGCTACATTTACTAAATCTAAGAATCCTTAAAAATACAGATTTTTAAAGTTGTTTTTATCTGATTTTATGTACTTTCACAATACTCATACTGAACATAAAATAGATTTCAACTAACTGCTTTACACTATTGGGTAAAGACCGTTTTTTTCTGTTCTTGGATCTGTGTGATGTCACTGAAAGTGGATATTCCTACCGTACTGTAATATGGTCATCTCAGGCACACAGCTCTGACTGTGAGCACAGATGCCCAACCCACTGGCTGTTCAAACCTTCTGTTTGTGAAGGGCCACCCAGAACCAACCACTCAGAAAAAAGCTGATTTAAAGGTACAGTGTGTAAAGTGTCACCACTGTCAGTAAATTGCAGATTGCAGTCAACTGAATTCTGTATTCCTATCCCTCCCAATTTAAGTGCATAATAGTAGCTATTGCCTTACATTGTTCTTCTTGGTGTGGGCAACATAGTGGCTTCCACAAACCTCCTATGTATTTTTAACTGATTAATTCTAACTTTATGATAATGCATCAGTCTGTTGAAAGATGTAATTACACTAATCAATGTATATCTATGTGTACAATATTCTTTTTTACTATCCTTAAAGGGAACTATATATATATATATATATACACACACACACTAAATATCATGAAAAGGAGACACTCGAAGGAAGATGAAATGAGATGACAAAATTGCTACAAGCTCTACCAAAGGCTGTCATCCTCAAAGAACAACATGACAGTGAGGCAGCACCTAGAGCCACAAAGACCTTTGATATTCATCCTTTTACAACAGCAAAATTGTTTAAAGACTACAATAGATCATCCAGGAACTCGGCAATTGGCCATGACTCACCTTCTCCTATACCAGAGTTCAGCAACACTCCCCAGGAGAACCACATGGCAGATGATAAGGTGAGGGCATCTTCTTCTTCTTCTTCACTGTTTACTTTAAATCTCCCAAACGGGCTATGGGAAAAAATTGGGAGGGTTGCAGATAATAAAATGAGAAATGCCAGAAAACCTGCTGAGGGTGAAAAGCATGGTGATCCCAAAAAAGGGAGGGAAACTGAACATGAGTGAGCGAAGCAAGACAAAGTCCTCGGAAAGGAAACGGGTTAAAGACAGCAGCACAGGGACAGAGCGGTGGGATGACTGGAACCAATCTTCACCTCTGTCTGCCTTCCCGTCCACATCAAGGGAAGATCTGCAATGCTCAGGAGTGCATGTACACACACACACACACGCACGCGCACGCACGCACACACACACACACACACACACACACACACACACACACACACACACACACACACACACTCATACACATGCAGGTCCCCCTTGTACCTGAACCGGTCTAGTAGGTAAAGCATCACCGCCACCACATGCACCGAAAGACCCACCAGCAGCCACAGCGTGCTTTGGAATGGTTGCATAAACGAGTCCAGTGTACTGCGAGGAATTTCCTGAAAGCAGACACAGTCATTGATTATCAACTGATAATGAATTATGTTTGCATACTGCAGTCCAGGTTTGTCAAAAGCAGAGCAGAAATCCAGAACCAGCATGTCAAAGCTTCTTTCCAGCTACTGAAAACTGCAGAGAAGGAGCAATTTTTGGACTTTTGTTTCATGCACCAGGAAGGATTGTGTTTCAGGATTTGTGGAAGTCAGGACTGGCTTAGGTAAAATCAAAAGGTTTGTACAACCTTATTAATGACAAACACCCACAACCTGCTACAATAATGCACTGATGTAAGATTTCAGCAAGAAATTACTCGTGCGATCATGTGTTCTGTAAATGCGTGATTTGTTAAATGTGAGTATTTTCAAAATGTGTTCATACATTAGACTAAAAGACAGGAAAACATTTGGAAGTCTTTTTATACAATACTGTCCAAAAGTATTCTTAAACACAGCCTGAGGAATAGTTCTAGCTTGAAGGCTCTTCTTTGGATGCCGGCTGCTGTTTGTTTCGCTCTCTGTTGAGATGAGCATCCTTCTTCGATAATGTTGAGGTCCAGGTTCGGGGGAGGCCAATCAATGATTTATCATGTTCCATGATGTGTTTTTGCATGGTATGGTGAGTCTGATGGCACTTTTCTGCATTCATAATTACATCAATTTTGACAAGATGCCCAACATCACTGGCGGAAATGCAAATCCTGGCAGAGCCTCCATCATGTTTTACAGATGGCTATAGACACTCACTGTTCTACCTCTCTCCTGACCTCCTACACATTGAAAACTATTTAAACCAGAAATTACAAATTTGGATTCATCACTTGCCCACTCATGTAATTTGGCATACCTCAGCCTTTTCTCCATGTTTCCCTTCCTTAAGAATGGTTTCTTGACAGCCGACCTTCCACTGAGAACATTTATAATGATCCTCTGTCAGGTCTTTGCTGGATTTCCCCCCCCCCCCTCTTTCTTAAGGACATGACTTTCAGATGATTTTTTTTTGATTCCTCAGTAAGTTTTTAAGGACATGCTACACATCATGCCAAAGTAAGTTTCTTGCTCTTTGGGAATCCCCTTATTTGCGCAAAAATACGATTTTATGTCTGTGAAACTGTGTTATCTTTGGAATTGCCTAAATATAGTAATTTAAAGTTGGTTAGTTGTACACACAACACTGTTTCATCCCTTGGGTTTGGTGTCTTTTCATGCTTGAATGATTTGTAGGTTGGTGTTAAGTGGCTTAACAAACATTCTTCTAAAAATGGTCGGGTACAAGGACTGGACTGAAAATGAGTGAAAAAGCCGATGCCAAAAGCCAAAAGCAAATGCCAAAAAAAAGCAAACTTAGAAAGACCTTCAGAAAGCCAGGAGAACTATTGCTCAGGACCACTTTTAAACATTACAAGAAAGTCGGGCTCCTTAAAGGCAAAATACAAAGACATGTGGGGTGGCTCAAGACTTTTGCACAGTATTGAAAGTTATTATTCACTCACATGGATCAAATTGGTTTAAATGTGGCCCGTGAAATAAAATAAGTTTAACATTTTAACCAATGTTAGTTACATCTGACCAGAGTTGTGTCTTTTTTGAGGCAGAAGTTTGTGCCTGCAAGAATCTGTAAGGATAGAAAGTGAGAACGCAGTGTCTTAACACTTGTGTGAGATGCGTAATCCGTGGCTAATCCTTTGCAGATGGCATTCATTTCTTTCAAAGAAAGACCGTAGAGGCAAGTGCTAACTGATACTGCATCACCTCATAATGATAACAGAGAAAAATGAACGCATATTCGCTGCAGGTCTTTGTGCACTTAGAGATTTTAATAACATATGGAAATTAAAATTAATGGATCAAATTAATGTTTCACAAACTGTCACGGGCGATTTGATTCCCATCAGCCACTTCAAATTGCACTACACAGTTACACACTGTTCTTTGTCATGTTGTGATTTCTCTTTTAAATAATTCACATAACAGAGATATCTTGTAACCACCTCTAACTACGTTCTGCTGCAACTGTGTAAACTGCATTAAGTGTGTTTGAATTTTTCTCTGCTGAAGCCATATGGTCTCTTACTCAGCTTCCTTACGTTTTTACATAAATTAACACATGCACAAGTAAGTAATATATGCATCTTCCCAGTGGTCATACGTCTGAGCACCAAATATACTACTTACCTTTTTAACAAGAATAGTTAGGCCTTGATATTTAAAGGGTTTGGAGAACTCGATGTACTGGGCTCGCTCATTGTTTATAGTCAGCGGAGCTACAATCATGTCAGCCAGGCCTCCCAGGAGCTCTCCCATCATGCCGTTCCACTCTTTCTTGTTACTGTTGTTCACCTAGAGTCCCAAAGTGGAAAGAGTTAAGATGAGAATCTGAATCAACTATCACCCTGCTGTTGTCTAGACCACAGATTCTTTTCAGGCTTTAAGGATTTGGGTTAAACCCCGAAAACACCAAAAATATAGCGCAGCGTGTTCATGCTTTGCCTACAGAACAGAGTTTCGGGGTTTAGAGATGAATGTTCAATTTCATCCATGCAGGTTTTCTTTTTCTTTTGCTTTCCTGCCTTGCTTCTGCTTTTGATGCCTCTGCATTGCAATGTGCTACACACGCATGAGCTCGGTCTCACGAGATGAGTCTCATGTTTAAGACATGTTAAATTAGTATAATAATATTCTAACAATTAACATAAAATGGGACATGAAGTAGGCATCACATGTACTTTAATGGTATCAATGGGTCATTTTAAAAAAGGTCTGTATCAACGGATATCTGTTATTCAGATTACACATTTATAGCAGATTTTGATCTTGTGATTTTGGGGCTGGAGACCCATTACACCCATTAAAATTTTCCAAGTAGCACTAATTAGCATTCTTGCTACCAGTAATCTTATATGTCAAAGGAACTATTAGTATTAGTTTCTATAAAGAGAATATGGGTGGGCATGAAGGACAAAATATAATTGTTTTGCTGGCATAAGTGTTCCCCACTTTTTAATATTAGACTCTAATTTTATAATTCATAGGACCTGTATTTTACCACAATGATTAAAAGCTGAAGAGTTTTTTGTATACTTGACTCTTACCTTAAAAACGGTGTGTAGTATAAACCTAATCAATAAGCATATGCCCCAAGAGATGCCTGAAAAAGGCAAAAAACAAGAAACTCTTTCCCCAAGTGCCATCAGCTAAATTATACTTTTGTTATTATTGCTGTGACCCTGGTATCTTAAAATGGTTTACACATTTTACATATTGAGGCTTTGTGCTTCCAAATGATGTGTGATTTGACTCAAAATGGTTTGATTCCATTCAAAGTGTCCTCAGGCTGTAGAGTGTTACTAGCTCACTAATTTCTTTCCTCTTTGGACTGGACAAAAAACCCCAACCCCTAGATTGAAGGGAAATTGAGCATCATTTACAAGCATTTAACAAGCACAACACACGTTACCAGCTCTCGAGGCCCTCAAGTTATAAAAACATAATGACTGCACTTTGAATTGCACATCAAAATTAATAGACACACAAGTCACGCCTCATGTAGGCCTATAGTAACTTTATGTTTAGTATTTAGTAGCAATCAGATGCTGTTAACATAGAAAGTACACAGCTTTAAGAACTACTGACACTGGCACCATTGTTAAATAAGATGGTGTAGACTTATTTTTTTTAGATATATAGTTTATTAGCTTATTTGATTGTATTATAGTTGGTAATTAGAAAATTACCAAGCGGGTAATGCAATCTGTTGAGAGCGTAAAGAGAGAAAGTGAAGTCTGGACTGGTTACAAAGAGAAGTCACAGTCTAGTTTCTGTGCACTCATAAAGGTGTGCTGCTTGAGCAACACAAGGTTAGGTTATATATAGCTCATGCTATCAGGGCATGTGTCCTATTTTATCTGCACAAAGCCAAACCCTTTCCCAAGGGGGGGCTCATAAAAAATGAACAAACCATGCCCAAACAAGAAAAAAATCTTCAGCACCTAAGCAGTGGTATGTACTGTATGTATGTGTTCCATTTTCATGCATCACAGAACAGATAGCAATGCAGTAAAAATAGAATCTGGCAAGAAGACAGCTGTATCTCATATATGAGTGACTTTATGCAAATCTGGCAATCAATAAGAACAAAGCATCTGGAGAGAAAAGCCACAAGACGAATGTGCAGCAGAAGGCCATGTTGCACTATAACAGCTGGACTCAAGTCAAAAATAAACACAATTAAATCTAAATGGCGCTCTTGTCCCTTTGTCTTCCAAATTTTTTAGAATAGACAACGTGAGTCTAATTCTCTGAGCCTGTGAATTAAGGGCTACTCTTAAAAAGTGATTAACAAAAGAATTAAGTGGCATCAAAAAGTCAAATATTTGCAAATAAATCAAAATCTGATTTTTGGTAGAGAAAAGTCTTAAACGTCGGTTGCACATTAACTGGGGCTGTCTTTTAAAAAAATATATTATGGTTATTCTTTCACATAAAGTACTGATGTTTTTGGTTTTCTCGAGTGGCTGTTTTCTGAGTAAAGATGTTCACATTAAAACAAACTTTTTCATAAGCTGGAAGGCTATTAAGCCAAATTTCATGGAACTTGATGGAGAGGTGTAACATGTGGAAAGAAGGAGCTGTTAAAATTTGGTTCTGGATGTGGATCACACAGGCCTGGGTCCCAGTCGGATACCTGCTGGCAACCCCAAATCCTTGTGACCTCCAGCAAATGCCAGGTGCCTGAAATTCCTGTGATAGTGATTCCTGCTCTCCATGTTTTTATTATAGATTAAAAAAAAAAAAAAGTCGAGCATAGTGTGAGTTCAGGCAGATCATGAAGTCAAGCTCAGCTGTACATCAGCAGTTTTCATTTCCAGCCCACATTAGCTGATTGCTCAGCTGGTACACTTCTACGCCACATCTCATACAAAGCAACCTATTTTAAATGTTTTACCGCAGCTATGCAGCTGCAAGCCACTTTCCAACCCACCTCCACCCCAGCTCCTCCTTTAAGTACTGTTTCTGACTTAATCATTGGTGGGTCCCAAAACAAAGCCACGCCACCAGATATAAATCACTGCAGATTCTTCATTCGTCTTTTGACAACAGCTGGGTCATGATTTGCAAACGGACATTTCCGGTCTGTGCTCTATGACTGCTTAATGCTTCATCTCTTAGTGAGATCAGTAAAATAATTAAAGGTGTTTAAGACATTCGAGCTTTGATGCTGAGTTACTGAGTTGCACCTGTGCCAAAATACACCAAACGTGGATGTTAATGTAAAAACTCACCCGCTCCTGAGTTCCAAATTTTCCATCAGCCACCAGATGTACCTCATAGGTAAAATTCATGGTCATAGCCAGCTTTATCAGGAGATCAATACAAAATCCATAACAACACTGGGGTACGATTGGGCGTCCTGTAACAAAACCAGCAACATTTGCAAGTTATGCTCACGCTGGAGGAAACTGGTTTGTTTGTTTGTTTGTTTGTTTTTAATCCAAAGGCGGCGCATGTAGACTGCACAAAATGCATGACACACTGATACACACTGATCCGCAAACAGTCTCACACAGCCCAGGAATGCACCAGCATCCCAAGAATCACTCAGTCTGAATGGCTACATGCATACATATATAGATACCTGCTGCATATATATGTATGCATCTCCGGTGGATGTTTGGCGAGTGCGCTAGAAGCACAGTGATAATGTAAACGTCCCTGATGTGTTACCTGGGATGGTCTCATTGGGCCCAGTGCAGATAACCTTTTTAATTAAGACTCCATTTAATGTCATTTCCTCCTTGCATGTACCATCAGGCAGAGTGGGCTTCACATACACAAATGGCTCCTGGTGTATTGTCACTATCTACAACAGACGGGACAGAAAGCTGTTTATCACAGAGCTGGACCTGTATCTGCTTCAACCTTGAACACAAAAAGAGAAAAACAAACATTTACAGACCACCTAAAACATATGGACACTCAAGGATGGACAGGCAAAAGTTAAAATAGGATACTGAGGATATAGATGAGAGCTTCTTCCAGGCCTAAGACAGATGTGAGGGGATAAAAGTCACAGCAAATATGTCAGTTCGGCTTTAAGAACACAGCTTAGCTTTCATATGAGAGAAACATGTTGGCACACTGTCCAATGCGAGGATGTCTCCTCAGGTCCGCAGTCTATCTGTGTAGACATAAGTGCCACAATGCAGCAGCGAAGTGAAGGTGTCTTACTTTTAATCGAGTGGACATCTGGAAGCCCTGTGGTTTCTCAGTCTCTCCTCCGGGCCAGATAATCTTCCGCTGATTGTTCATTACCACCTGCAGTGATGCCACACACATACATGCAGTATTATAGGTGAGTGCTGACAGAAGGCCTGCTGCTGATGAGGCTTCAGCACTGTGGGTGAGCATCGCTAATGAGTCAGCTTTACATAAGCACAGCTCAGCAGTTTATTTATTGCATCAACCTTTGACTTTTGCATGACACCGGAGGGTTGCAAGAAATTATTACTTTTACACCCTTCGCCAGATAACTGAAGAGCTCTGAAGAGCTGATCCTTGCAGCCTTTACTGGCTGCCTGGCTGAGTTAAATATCCACCATTGGCTAAAAAAGAGTGGGATGGAAACAAGGCTTAAAAAAATGAGCTTCCATTTTGCAGTAATGGGGAGTAGGTCACATGCTACACCGTTGCAAACCTCACTTGTTAAAGACTGCAGGGATCCATTGGATCTTAGAATAAGCAGTAAAATTAGAGTTAGAAATGTTATTAATTACATTCAGTACACTCTGTTCATTCTTGGGCTTGACGAGAAACCTGCACAACAGCTTGACTCAGGTGACATCAGTGAGGCTGGCACCCAGGCAGATGTCACCTGAGTCAGTGAACCAGAGCTGCACAATGGTGTGGTGGTTAGCACCGTCACCTCACAGCAAAAAGGTCCTGGGTTTGAATCTGCTGGCCAGCTGGGGCCTTTCTGTGTGGAGCTTGGATGTTCTCTCTGGGTTCTCTGGCTTCTTCTCATAGCCCAAAGACACGCAGTTACCCGGTGACTCTAAATTGGCAATAGGTGTGAATGTGTGCACAAATTGTTGTCTGTCTCTCTGCGATAGATTGGTGAGCTGTCCAGCATGTGCTCTGCCTGACGGATGGGACAGGCTCCAGCCCAACTGTGATAAGTGGAAGACGGAACATTCAGTACATTTGGAGCCAAAACCAGGACTGTGGTCATTTATTTAGTTCCCTTATTGCAGTTTCATAAAAGGCACTAAAATCCTGGTTTTCAGGGTGTGTAATTTAGCAACCGGAGCTGGGAAATCTATCTGGAAGCTTTTTATGTGCTTTGCAAAATGGTAAGTGAGTGAAATATTTCCTCTTCATCAGTTTCTGTTGTACACTTAGGGTTCGTGATTGGTTTCCAGATATTTGCAGTGCAGTACAATGAGTATAATCTTACTGCAGAGCAAAAATTCATTGTTAAACACGGTGGGCCAACTGTGGTAATAAGAGAAGCGGTCTTGAAGGTTTCAAGCAGAATAGGCAGTGAAAGGCCACTTTCACCATCTTTAACTAGCCACTTTCTCCTCCTACCCTCTTTGGATCCAGGATTTTTTAAAGATAAATGTGTTACAAGTACTAAAATTGTTATAGCATGGTGATCAAAAGTATCAGTAAGGATCTGAAATGTCCCTCTAACAGAAAATAACTGCAGCACCACATTAGCATAGCGTGAACTTGCTGAGTGTTTTGATGCACAGACTCACAGGTATGTGGTGTAGATGTAAAATAACCACATTGTACAATAGATAGACTCTGCATGCCCACTCACAATGAATAAAAAAAAGATGACTCTGTATGTGGGCTGGATAAAATCTGCACATGTTTAGTGAGTATAAAACAGGGAATGGGCTTCTGTAGACCAGAGCTGCCTCTGTGTACCTGTGTTCCATTGTATATGCCAACTTGGATGAGCCTGGACTTCTGATAGTTGAGTATACTGTAGTGGGCGTACTTCCTATCTCCATCATCATTGAACTCCACACGCCCTGTGAGACCCTCTGGATATTTAGATGACATCAGCACCCTGTGGGAAGCAAATGAAAACTGTTATATGTGTGACTCAGTGCAAATGTGCCCATGCATGGATATTGTGCATCATCTCATAGCACAATGGCATGTTTTTAAGGTAAACTGCTCTGAGCAGTACTCGTAATTCAGTGCATGTAGCAAAAAAAAAAAAAAAAAAAAAAAAAAATTTTTCTTTTTTTTTTTTTTTGTGTTTTATAAAAAAAAAATTTTTATATTTTTTTTTATTTTTTTAAAAAAAAATTAAAAAAAAAAAAAAAAAAAAAAATTTTTTTTTTTAATTTTTTAATAAAAAAAAAAAAAAAAAAAAAATTTTAAAAAAAAAAAAAAAAAAAAAAAAAAAAAAAAAAAAA